>DVZL01006543.1:0-11293 GCA_018236625.1 Lasaia peninsularis | reverse complement strand
GGGCACACGCCAATCCCGGGCAATGAAATGCTTATTCAGAAAAATCTGAATAACATTTAAGAAAAGTTGCCCGACCCAGGAATTGAACTCGGGACCCCACATGGCTAACGGTCTTAACAGGCGGCACCTGTACCGTTACACCACAGAGGCTATATTTTCAATGTAATTTTAATTGAATGTTAGGTTCGGTTTAAGTACAATTAATACTTCAATACTTGAAAAATTACGCCAATTTACAAATCTTACATCCCTGCAATGCCTAAGCAAAAAATATTTATCACTAATGATATCTAAATCACTCGGTGATAATAAAAAATATCACCTATTTTGGTCGTGGCAATGGTTTAGCTATCAATTTAAATTATTGTTAACTTATTTTTAAGCACAGTATTTTTTATTATAGTTAAAGTGTATTTTCAAGAAATATTTTTGAAATTTCTTAAGCGTCAATTACTCTGCCGAAGTGGTCACAAAGAAAACAGTTGAAGAGTTGATATTTTTTCTGTGCCCAATAAAAAAAATATAAAAAAACTCAACAGAAAATTTCTCAAGAATCGATTTTAAAGAAAAATAATTCTTGATAATACGGGAATAATAATAACTTTAGAGAAGCTAAACGCTAACATACATATTGTTTTGTTACATTCTTTTCATTATATTTCCACATCTAAACAAATGTAAATGAACCGCCATTTTACAATGTATATCGTAATGATCCATATTAATTAAATCGTTACAAATAGGTTAATTATATTCTATCACCTTATTGTTTTTTTAATTAACATAATTAATTACTCGTAACTTATGCTTAGTACCGTTGATTACCTCATTCGAATACGCCCTTAAGTTACAGAATAAGTAATACTTGCTTAGGGCAAAGATAAGTTTATAATTTATGGTGTCTATGGCGGGATTGCGAAAAAAATGGACGCTGTTTTTGTTCAACACATTGAGCAAAATTAAACAATTTAGATGACATTTTGAATTTTTTTTTCAGTTTTAAAGTGCATAAATAAAGTAAGTATTAGTGTACCGTGTATTTTCTCAATGCCGCTAAATCTCATTAGATGAGTGTATGTGCTTTATTGCTTTATCTAACCGCTTTATCTATGACCCTGACATGACTTTTTTTATGACTATTGAGGTTTATTATGATTATCTCTATTTTAATACATAAATGAATAACTGTGTACTCCATTTTTATATGTATACTCCTCGCATGATGATGTTATCAAATTCCCATGCCAAAAAATCTTTAGATTTGTCATCATTCGGGGAATAATAATATACTATTACATTAAAATTTTGCTTCAATAGATTTAGTTCTACGAAGCAGACGTTCGAACTTTATGAAGTTAGTATAAATAACTTTTCTTTGACTGAGATGATAACATGTATGCGTTTTATTCTGAACAAATTAAAAAGTCAACAACGATGTAGTTAGATGAAGACAAATGAATGTCTATCCGGTTTAAAAAAGGAATCTTGTCACGGTGAATTTAAAAATAGAACACATCGATTTGGAATTCATATTTCTAAAACATTTTTTTGTTTATTTTCTTCAGTACAGGCTAGGGTGAGGTACTTAATGCCTATGACGGTTTCATTAGAGCTGCTAAGTGGAAAAACAAATTTTAGCATATTTTAACGTTTGTATAAACATTACATCAAGCGATTGTATAATTGTTTCGTAATATTAAATGACTGATTTCGCGATGTGTCACTTGTCTATGTTTGATGAATATGTGGGTGTGATGCCTAGATAGGAATTTCAAAGGAGAATATTTCCAAATTGTGGGAGTGGATATCAATTTGATAAATTTTCTAACATTAAAACATACCCACATCCAACTGTCACGTGTATGTGTCAATTAAGCATTTAGCAACGTTAACAGATACAAAAGTTCTATTAGAATTTTTATTTAAAAGAGAAAATCTCTAATTTCATTTAAAATTAAAAATACACTGTAATTGGATTCCTTAAAGAGATCACGGATAAATATCATCGAATAAACAGACAAACCAAAATAAAAAAAATATGAAAGTGCTTCGCAAGTGTTTTCTTTTTTTTATAGAATATCTAAATCAAGATACAAATAAATCACGAAACAAAGACGAACTTATATTATAACATACTATGTTAAATGTCTAATTAGTGTTACTGAAAGTTTAAAGCATAGAATCGAGTTTGTATTTTTATGGTAACAAATTACTGTCTTTTTAACATTCGTCGTTAGAAACATACGGACAAACACCAGGATATTTTTAGTCTGTACACACAAAGGGCGTCACCGCGTCGTGCACGGCATGCATTCTAACAGGCCGCAGAAAATATTATCCAAACACAAACAACCTCTATTTCGAACAGTATAAAGTTGAAAATAATTTAAAGCTTTGAAAAGTAGAGAATTACATTTTCTTAATTAAAGGAATAGTGCAACGTAATAAATTGAAGGAAGTAGATATTTTAACAACAAATTGGTATCGCTACCGCACGAATTTAGTATGTCCAGAACCGCTTGATATTTAATAAGAATAGGTAAGGTTGGTTACTCGGGCAAGCTGTCACATTTCTGTTAATTTTTTGCATCCATGAAATGTGAAAGAAACACTGAATGGCTATACTAGGTTTTACTTTAAACATTTCCAAGCTGCTTAACATTTTGTGTGGAAATAAGAACAAATGTTTATACTTTACAAAATCAGTGGCAACGAAATACGGAAGCTTTTTTGAGGCTAAAAACGGGACCCAATTATTAATACTTAGCTGTCCATCTGTCCGTCACTAGGCTGTATCTCACGAACCATAATATCTAGGCAGATAAAATTTTAGCAGCTGTATTTGCCAATATACAATTGTTTGTATACTAAAATACAAAATAAATATTTGAAGCTCTCTTTAAGGCTCCCAAACAGCAAACGATCCGACCGGAATCCATATTTAGATCGCGTTAAAGACGAAGGATATTCGCTCGATATTTTCTCAGACTATCTAAATGAAATGAAATGAGATGAGATGAGATTAGATGAGATGAGATGAGATGAGATGAGATTAGATGAGATGAGATTAGATGAGATGAGATTAGATGAGATGAGATGAGCTTAGATGAGATGAGATGAAATGAAAATTATTTATTTGCCGAATATGTGTGTTTAAAAGTTGTTACAAAACAAAAGTTTTAATTGTAACAACAGAATATGTTACCACAATATTAAAAAATAGAAGTGATTTATTTTAAACATTATTTTTTGCTGTTTTTAATAAATAATGGATATGGCACGGAACCCTTCATACGTGAGTATTAATAGCGACTGACACAATTAAAATGAAAATATTTTATTTGTGGAATTAGGTTAACATTTTTTTTGCAAACAAGAGTTTTTTGTTATATTTGGAATATCATCGGAAGCCACGCGCTGTACTATCATTGCGAGTTAGAAAACTCCAAAATGACGTTGTCAATCGCTCAGTACGATGGCACGGAAGCCATTTATTTTTGTCGATTCAATTAAAGTAATTGATTTCACAGATACAACACTATTCTGGGAATCGTTGCCACCTTGTTACTGGTAGGTACATTTCTTAGGATTCTAAATTTAAAACGATATATTTTTTTTTCTTAACAATTTAGGCAGTGCTGAATGAATATTGTATGTACACCATTAAATATATTAATAAAATTAATAGGAAAAATGAAAGGACATAGGCTACTTTTTAACCGATTACATAAAAGAGGGTATGTTTTTACGCAATAAGTAAGATGGAAACATTTCCTGCCCTTTGAAAGTTATCTGTGGTATTAAAATAATAGACGCGGGCAAAGCCGCGCGTGGAAAGCTAGTCTGCAATAAAACAAACAAGTAGCATATATGGAGAAGAAATGTTACTTGCTTTTATACTAATTTTATTACATTCTATTTTCAAGCCAAATCTCTTACCTATTAGGCAGAGCGTATCATACTATAGACACCAAATATTTATTTTAATTTAAAAGTACAACGTTTTTAAAGCGAATGTAATATGTTGGACAGTTATGTCTAAAAATAATAATTAAATAATGGCAAAAGTAAGCAAGTTATTATTATATGTTATGATGGAATTTCACCAAATACCGGCGATGAAACAGCTACTTCTATTCTTAGTTTATCAATCAAGTGTCAAATACGATGTACAAATAACAATACAATAGGGATTGCCCGCGAAAGTCATACCAATAAGATTTACACACGGCTAAGGAAAACATCCGCAACTGCCTACGAGCCGCCACACGAATAATAAATTATTATTTACATATTAATTCAGTATAATTAATATTAGTCACACTCACTATGTTGTGTTTTATAGCATAGACAATGATGGGAAGAAATGGCCGAACAACGTCTATGACACTTTAAGTTTGTAATCTATAATTTAACTAATAGTTTAATAAGGTCTAAGTCAAGGTTTTAGTGATGTCACTTCATATTATTTTATAAAATTACCGTATTACGATAACAGCTTTGAGTGATGTCCTGGAATACGGGCCAAATAATTTATACCCAGTAAAACTGCAAAAAAAACAACTTCGAGTACCTTTTCATGTCATCTAGGTAAATGATTTTTATTCAAATTTAAAAAGGTACAGAACCAATTGCCATAAAATTTGTACGGCACGATGAGCCAACGCTATGTTCCGGCATGGATGGCAGATATTTATAAAAAAACACTTGTACTTTTCCACCATTTATTTTATTATTTGAGGCAACTGTTTCGCTATTTAAGTTTCATCAGGGCACTAACAAACTTAAGATAAGCTTTTGTGCGATTATTATAAGATATATCTACAATGGAATTCCACCAAGTGCCTGCGATAAAATGTATTTTAAACATATTAGACTGGTATATCATAGCAAGATCAAATTAAAAAAAAAACACTTTGACTAAATACATATTTGGCCCTATATATATATTTAGTGGAAGGTAAACAAGCAGACGGATTTCCTGATGTTAAGAAATGCCGTCGCCTATAGATACCAAAGGAGATAATGATGGTAAATAATAGCATGCTTGTTGTTCGTAAAATTAATTTGCCTAGAATGAGCTGCGGGAAACATTTTTCTTCTTCATGTGCGAAGAATAAATACCTATCTAATTATTTTAAGTGCCTATTATGTTGTAAATATATCTACATACATACATTTTATTAAAGTGTTTATTTCCTATTTTCATAGTCTTATAAAGGAATAGTACCTTCGGGCTGAATCATCGCATCTTGTGCAACAACGTGACAACATTTATTTAAAATGAACGCACATATCATATTTATTATTTTACAAAGCAACAAATAATTATACAATGTGTCAGCATTTTATACTTACGACTAATCAAACAAATATTTAAGTAGTATAAGAAAATAACGAGTGATTTAAACAATATATTTTCTCTCCAAATTTCACCAAATGCCAACAAATGTAGAATATATATAAAATTATTTTTTCCTCCTTTTACAAAAAAATTAAACTATTTATAGCTATCATACTTTATCGATGTCGATGTACGCGCAGCTCATGCCCAATCACTATATAGTATAAAAACAAAGTCGCTTTCTCTGTCCCTATATCCCCATCTATGCTTAAATCTTTAAGATTTTGATGCGGTTTTCTTTAATAGATTTATAAGTAAGTTTTTTATGTAACAACATGTCGTCATCATATAACATGTCATGTATATAACATCGCTTGAGTAACAAGTGTACCCGAGCGCAGCCGAATAAGGTTTTTTACTAGCGACTATGTATGTTATATATATCATGTATGTTATATAGGTACATATAAACTTTTCTATTAAAATAACTGCATCAAAATCCGTTAGGTAGTTTTAAAGTATACATAGAGACTGACAAGAATAGAATTATTTTATACTATGTAATGATATTAGATATTAAACGACACAAACAGAACTTATATCAGCAATATAAATTATTTAGGGCTGTGTTAGACCTAGGGTCTTGGACATGAAGTTAAAGATATACTATAACTTCATGATCTTAACTCATATTCAAAAAATAAAAAAATGAAACATTTTTTTTAATTCCTATAGCAAAACAATTTCTATAAAGCCTACAAATAGATAAACATGGGATTTAAACACGTCATAAAATGAGTTTTATTTTTTAAACCATTCTAACAGCAAAGGGATCTCAATAAAGCCTAATAATATTTATTTAATAGCAACACACGCCATGAACTAATCTTCATTTCTTTTAACGCCCACAGCAAAGGAATCTCTATTGTCAAGCCTGTAGGTGGTAAGAAAACGCAAGGAAATTAAAGATCAATCGACATCGGTTATTCAAATGTGTAACGTATATTGAATAATAATGAGTATCCATTGACTAATTTAATTTGTATTCAGAGAATTCTCGCTTCGACATCTTTGTTGAATCGGTAAAAGAGTACGACTTATAATGTGCCACGAATACTTTAATACGAATTATATTATATACGAATTACTAATACTTTGTAAGGGGTAAGACAGATAACGGTGAGGCAACCGTGGTGTATAGACATTATAGACATAGTAAGAGAGTTACTCTTCTATGGGCGGGATTTGGTCTTCGGACCGGAACACGACGGTATGGCGGTAGGAGTATATAAAGCGAAGGATCCATATATAATCCGGGTGATTTAAATAAAATAGATTCTTATAATAACAGTCGTAATAGCATACTTGTGCTTACTATGCGTAGGTATACTTCATATATGAATATAGTTTATTTTTACTATACCACGAGTCTCTGCTAGTACCTGTAATAAAAAAAATATTATAAGTATTTGAAGGAATAAACAGACCATAAGATGTAATTCAAAAGTCTATATTGGCTGTTATTAAGCTCCTAATTTCATAACTTAAAATTAATGGAGGGTTTTTGTAGACAATTTCACATGACTAAAATGACTTTTTTTGTTTTTATATCATTGGAAAATGGTAATATACACTTAAAATATGTTTAGACGGTGTACATCAGAAATGTAAAAATGTATTTCTAAGTATAACTTTTATTGAAATACGCCAATATCAAAAGTATATATATAATTGGCTTAATTGCTAAACATATTTGTGTTATTTGTTCAGTGATATCTTATTTTATCTGGGGTGTAACAGTGCGGCTGCCTGTTAAGACCGTTAGCCAGGTAGGGTCCCGGATTCAATTCCCAGGTCGGGCATATTTTCTTAAATGTTTTTCAGATTATTCTGAGTAAGCATTACATTGTCTGGGACTGGAATGTATCCGGAGTGGCGATAGGTTTGCCATCTATCACACCATGGGCCCTACCTTCGCTAATCGTGGGTGTTTTAGTATATTATCTTCTGGACTTAAGAGTCGTGGATATACTAGCATACCCTTGCATACCCCTCGTATGCAAGGGTATGCTACAATATAACGTTGTATAAAATTATATAACGTTACAAACAAATTGATTGGTTTGTGTCGTAAGACTTTAACAATGTGTATAAAATTAGTTTTCCATGGGTGTCGACTGTCGATGTACAATGTAAGCTTAAACACTGACACAATCTTGAGTAAACCGAGGCCACAAGTACGTATTTACTTACGAATGGGCCCATAAATTGTATTAGAACATACTAGCTATAACCGCGACCTTGTTCACGATATTACCAATTGTCTGTTGTTGATGATTGGTATTTCTTCTGATTGGACAGAAACAAAAACTTTCCTCCCGTGGCGGTTTCGGTGGAGTTATGACAAACACTCTAAAAATATCAAAATTTGTTCTAGTTTTTTTTTTTTTCATTGGTCAAAGTTCACTTTTACACAGTTCGATTACGATATTACCAATTGTCTATTGATAAAAGTATTTGTTCCCTTTGGGCAAAAACGAAGAACTTTCTTCCCATAGCGGTTTTGACAAGGTTCAGACAAACATTCTAAAAATATCAAAATTTGTTCTAATTTTTTTAAATTTTCATTGAACAGAATTCAATCTTCTCCAGTTCGATTAAAAAATTAAAAAATATATTATTTGTGAAAATCACATAGATAATATTTTTGATGCTTTACATATTCCTGCAAATATCTGCTCACCACAGCCAAATTTCGGTCTACAGAGTATAAAACAGGCTGGCAACTTACGCAAGGGTATTTTTTTTGTCTACGTTCAAAGTGGGTTTCCATTGATTAATCTTTGAATGTCTTAAAAAATATTCTCTCTTGGAATCAATAAAGCGGAATATTATAACACAAAATTAAATAGTTTAGAATCTGAGGTACTAGGAGTATTTGGTGTGTTTTAAATCATCATCGTATGAATTGTTTGTGACGCATGTAGTAGACCGATACAGCCTTAGTAGTAGACGGCTATCTTCTTTTTATCCCGATACTTTCAAGTGATCTCATGAAATAAATCAAAAGCTTTGAAATGCGGGCAAAGACGCAGGTAACATCTAACAACCGCCGCGTACAGCACGCCTAAGCACATCGAACCACGAGGCTTGAGTTCGATTCCCGATGGGGACAGACATTGTGTGATAAACATAGATGTCTGTATTTCCGGGTAATGTGTGTTTTATAAATTTACTTATATACTATATTAAACCTATATTCAGTTCTTTTCAATATTTTTAACCAAACAACAATTTAACGAAGGGTAAAAATGGAAGCCGATTAAAAAGGTAAGACTAGATACTGAGACTCCGCTCTCCATCTGCTTTTCTGTTGCCATTATTAAAACAAATAATAGAAAACAAAATAAAATAAATATATAAAGGGTGCTCCCATACAACAAATTTAATTTTTTGCAGTTTTCACAGACGGTACGTGGTAATGGTCAGTTTTATGTTATTTACTTGACTTATATCCAATAACAAAAAGAATCAAATTAAAATTTAAAATTCGAACACGTTCCAAATGACAGAAACGATTTTAAATGATTTATTATAATTTCGTTTGGCTTCAAAAACAAAGGAACGAGTTAAAGTGAAACTACAATAACCAATATGTAAAATGAAGTAAGCTCATTCATAAACCGATATAGGTCACGTACTGGCATTAAATATAAATGCGTATGGCCACTGAATGCGCGATTACGTGACCGAATTAATGGCGTGCCTGTTTGAGGTAAATGTTCTCGATAAAATTTCTTGTTCGATTCTTAGAAAGCGCTAGTCAATGTGTTTGTAAAATAAATAAGCGTTTCCAAGCTTATAAAAGGAATGTGACTCGTAATCGATTAGATGTAGCGTTTTAAACAAACATGAAATATTTCATCGTACGAGTACTAAGACTTTAGTCGTACTAAATACATTTAAAAATAGTAAACTTTGTAAGTTTTTCGACTTTTCAATACATACTTTTAAGTGCTTTAACGGTAATTTATATGAATATCTAGCGATCTCAAGAACGTATCTCAACTATAATCTTGTGTTCACTTTTGAAAGAACTAAACGAATTAAATATACATAATGTTGTAGGTGTTATAAAAGTTAACACTTTTACTTTAAACTGAGTAGAAATATCAAATAATTAACATTTTTTTAAAACACGCTTTATAGTTAATAAAAATATGTAACACGGAGAACCCACTTTTAAATTTCTCAAAATATTCGTTACAGTACAATATCCACTAATCAAAAGTTATTACCCGAACTAAATCTGCTATAAGAAAATGATGTCAGAAATTGAAAAAGATGTTTTAGTTTGACAAGAGACGTGATATTTAAAAAGCAAGACGTACTAAAATACTGTAAATCCTATTCCACTTACTTGTAAATGGACCATTTAAATATTTGTAAAAAAACCCGACAAAACGCAAATCTCGCCACATTCCAACAACGCACATATTAGTTTATTTGTAAATTTGTAAATATTAACCAAGAAAATGTTCATCGAGAGTAAAAGCGATTTAACGAAAGCGTGTGTTTGTTTAACAAACACTTAACCTAAAAGAGAATATATCAATCAATCTAGCAGTAGCATCTACTGGTTTAGTGGCCCATTTTTAATGAGTGCTGGTTTCAACCCGAAAACCCAATTTTCACAAACACCAAAGTAATAGAACACCTACGAGTACCTAGCACCAGTTTACAAAGACCTGTGTATATACAGACGGACAATATAAGTAGCGTTTGTTGTAAGGAGTTAGATTTTAGCATATTCGGTGCCGGTATGTGATAATTCCAGCGCTTTGCTTTGTTTGACAAATAGTTTTGTAATTTGCTACTACAGTCTTTTGGGTAGCAGAACCTATGTAGCTTGGTAAATAATAACATATACATGTATATCTTCACGCCAAGTCCCTTGCGAATTAGCGAGAGAGTATTGATTACTTAGTGCCATGATTCCTATATATTTGTCTAGCTTCCTCCACAGGTAATAATTAAACGCAGTAAAAGATTGAAAAACATCCATCATACATACCTTCCAAATTTTAATATCATACATCTATACAAATAAATAAAATTGGAATGTCTGTATTTAATATTAAAATAACTGCCTTTTACTAAATGCATATGTATGTTTAAAAGGTAGATATACCAAAACACTGTCTGTCTGTTTGTACCCGCTAATCTTAAAAACGGCTGTACCAATTTTGTTGGGACTTTTACTGGCAGACAGCCAATTTAATAAGGAACGGCTTAGGCTGCTTTTATTTTAGAAAAATAAAATAAATAAAAACGCTAACGAAGTCGCGGACACAGCGAGTCTAATATAAAATCAAGAGGATACTTCATCAATATCAGTTAAAGTACTATTAAAAAATTATATATTTTGAAATAATAAATATTTTAGACCATAAAAAAAGCGTTCATATGTAGTTTTAAGAACCATTTTAAGAAGACCTGTCTCGATTACGAGGCGTCTGTGCTTTTTTATCGTTGCACTATTTGTTTTGATAGCACAGTTTCGTAATTAATGTGGATCTCACCGCTGATAGAATGATGTACGTTGTTTGTAATCACCTGAATGTGTTTCCTGCGTGCCCGGTATTGGGAACAGCGTGTCTACTGATAACATATCACTTTTATTGCTTTATTCAAGGAGGCTTATGCATTTTACGAACTTTTATTTGAATAACCTTTTTTATATAGGAAGATAAATAAGCACATATAGGGTGTCCCACGGCTATGCCACATGATTTAAACCACATTCATGGATTTTTAAAACATTACCTGGTACAACCGGGAATCGGACACGAGAAAAAAATTACCCTATAACTTTATCATACGGATCGAATTGTTTCATAGTGAGGATTATTTTTTGCTGAATAACATAGTATCAAAAAGAATAGGAAG
>DVZL01006542.1:0-11293 GCA_018236625.1 Lasaia peninsularis | reverse complement strand
CTGTTCATAGAGTAAGAATAACACAGATAATTAAAATGTCACTTCCTCCTCCTTCTTCGCTGACTCGGCGCGAACACACGGTGTTGGTGACAATAGACGCTGAGCTCGCCTCTTACGAGCTGCCTGGGTGGAAGACAGTTGACCTATTCTATAAAGGAACCTGGACCAACACGGGGAACATCAGTTCAATGACGTAATTTGTTGTTACTTATAGGTGGCGCGTGGCGGCCGCCATTTTAAATTAAGGCATTGAAATCAATGCCGTCATTATTGTTTGTCTTCAATAATTAATCTTTTAATTATAGTTTAGATTGTTGACACACTTCGAACGTTTGAAAATATAGTGGTCCGCCTGTTGAACTTTAGCTGCAAGTGTACATCTTATTTCATCTTTGTGTTTGATATACCTAATTATCTCTTCAAATAATTTATGTACTTATCTTGAACGTCCTTAGTATGAAAAGAAAACAAAATTATGTCATGAGTTTTCTTTTTAACTTAGAAAACTGTGAAATAAATCTAGGCAAAAAGAAATATTTTCCTCCGCTCGTAACATTTTTTAAATATTTCTCTCTGTGAAAATAACTCTTTCCATTATCACTTTCGATACATATCTTGACAGAATAATCTCTGTCAGTAATCGAAGTCTACTTGTGGAGAGTTGCTCATTAACATATTTTATCTAAAACTGAAAAAAATAAACCACTCAACATTCAAGAATCCTTCATTTACAAAAGACGCCAACAAGTGGCATAATGCATTACTAATATAGCTCATATTAATTGTTTGGTTTAAATACTTTATCTACTTATACATTTTGACCAATAAAAATAGTAAAAAAATAAATCAAGAAACTCAAACCCTACAGTACGAAGTTCGCCGAGACAGCTATAAAACAAATTTGTTTTAGTAACACTATCTATATGGAAACTACTTAAGAAAGGCTGAACCATTTTTGATATTATGTATGATAATAAGATATTTTGTATACAATTTGTAAGACATAAGACACTTAGATACGTAATAATACTCAAAGGCGTCATGGTATAATCAATATCCTGTTAAACTTTTGTACGTACGTACGTACGTTATACAAAACAAATTTCACAAAAAAAAGTATAACTTTGGGAGTTTTTATTAATTTACGAACTGTCAAACGTGGAGTGTAAAAATATACAGCGTGAATGTTTTCCCGGCTTCATAATAGTTTTAAAATGGTTCCCGGTTGCGGTCGTAAGTTATTCCAGTTTACCGTTCGATACATATCTCGACACAAAGGCTTCAGAGTAATTAAATTTGTTTGTTTACTTACGAAGGGTTGCAGAACACACAGTTCAAAGTAAAATAAACTAAACAGTTTACATCACCATATATATGCGAATAAAATTTGAGTGTCTGTATGTAATATTGAAACAGCAGCTTTTTACTAAGTGCATACGTATGTTTACAAGGTATATATACCAAAACAATATTTTTTTTAGAATTTTTGTCTGTCTGTCTGTCTATTTGTACCCACTAACGGCTCTCGGTTGAAACAGTTGGACCCGTTTTTGACGGGACTTTCATTGGTAGACACCTAATTTAATCGGCTTAGGCTACTTTTATTTTAGAAACGTATATTAAATAATTTAAAAAAGACGCGGATGCAATCGCGGGCACAGCTAGTCATTAATATAGTTGGAATTGTAGAAATCATCTGTCTAAATAAAAGAAAATTCCTCTTTGGTCCAGCGTAGTTATTGTCTGACTCTGAGATCCCGGGTTCGTTTCCGAGAAAGAAAACTTGCAGATATTTTTCCCGACTTGATTTCCCCGATTGGATTGTGTCCGATTGGCGATAGAGTCACATCATGGGACCTAATATTGTCGGCTAATCGTAAATGCATAAGTACATACCTCTGCACACCCATTCGGTGACATTTGTTTTTTTTTATGGCACACGGGTTTCCTGATGATAAGAGACAATCGTGGCCTATCGACACCATAATTGTATAGGTTGCGCCGCTGCCTTGTGATCGGACTGTTAGACCTAATGTGCAAGTCTACCGGCTACCCTACCCTCCGGACCGGAACACGACAATGTCATTATGGCGGCAGGAGTAGATGAGGCGGTAGATCCCTACCTGGGCGAGTTGTTGCACAGCACAAGCTAGCTATCATGTGTTTGTTCATGTTGGCAGTGACCCAGTTAACCTGTGCTCGCCTCTTTCTATTTATTTATTTAAAGGCATCACTCAAGAACGGTTGGAGTATTTTTTTTTGTTTTATTTTTGTCTGAAATAGGATAAAAACTATTAATACTTACAAAATTTGTCAGGTACTTATTTTATTAGGTACATTCGTTTCAAAGATTAGCGGGTACAAACAGACAGACAGATAGGTCTAGTCTAACCACACCACAAATACAAAATAATATTTTCTTATACGACATGACACTGTAATATAAATCGGTTTTTCGCACTTTTACTGCGTTTAAACTTTTGAAGAATGTGCTATAAATTAAAATCTAAAAATTTGGCAATAACTTTGGATTGGTGAATAACAATATGATATAAACGAATATGATATGAACAAAAATATGGAACAAAAAAATTGTATGAACAAAAATATAGAATAAAAAATATATGAAATGAAGGTATAAACAAGAAAATAGAACAAAGACAACAGATAGGAAACGTAGATAGAAACAAAAATAAAGAACAAATGTGATACGAAACAAAGATGATATGAGGAAAACAAGAGATACCAAGCGGGCGAAACTGTTAGCGTAGGTTAGTTTTACCTCTCAAAACTTATGCTAATAGATGGGGCCTCTGCGGCTACAACTTGCGAAAATTAATGTCTGATCTATTCTGTTGAGTATTTAAATCACAGGGGTAATTAATTTGGATAAGGGTACCAAGTAAAATCAATAATATATCCCCTTCTTAAAGTAATAACATAGTCTAAAGTAAATACCTTGTCTAGTGCTAATAGAGTTGTCTCTTATTTTGTCACCATAACATAAATAGATAATTAATGTACAGCACCTTACGAAGTTGTTTCCCGACAATCAATAGATGTCGCTATGCATACTTAGATTTTTTAAACCTTGGTACGCGACTCACAAAAAATCACGTTTGTATGCGTAACTTTATTTTGTGACTATTTGCTATAATAGCAATAACAGATATACATCATCTGTGAAAATTTTAACTGCTTAGCTATCACGGTTCATAAAATACAACCTCGTAACAGACAGACATATGGACAGCGGAGTTCTAGTAAGCAGTGTGTGCGTGCGTGCGTGCGTGCGTGCGTGAGTACATGCGTGCGTGCGTGTGTGTGTGTGTGTGTGTGTGTTTGTATGTATGTGTATGTTAATCCAGTACTTACAGATATCAAATTACGTCGGCTAATTTAATTTTAACCTATTATACAATCGAAATGAACGTCTTTTCAGTGACTATATTATAATAATTTTTAAAAATACCAGCAAAAAGACCGTCATTCTAATACATAAAATATAAAAAATATATGGAGGCCATATATCATAATTGTCTCTTTTATGGTGATGTTGAAATAACCCCTTGCAGCCTTTCCCCCGGCGCGGCAGCTAAGAGATGACGGATTGCGAAACTCGTCGCTGTAATTTTTGTTGTTTTCATCTTCATTCCAACAGATGCGTCACACGAGGGAAAAGGAGGAAATAATTCAGCCCATATAAAAAGAAAAATGAATTGTAACAACGGTGAGATATTAACTGATGAACATTGACGTATTGAATGGGAGATTTTGATACGAGTGAAGTCATTCATTTTTATTAAAAGCTTTTATTTAACTTGCATTGTATGTATGTAAGTATTTACGTTCGGGTGGAAGCTCAGAATTCAATTTTGAAGTAGATATATTTACCTGATTAAGCTGAAATTATGTATACACGTTTAGTTTGGATGACAATGCACGATAAGGTTCATGACATCATTATAAATCCAATATGGTAGACCAACCAAGATGGCGGAACAGTTTTTAAAGCACTTCTACAATATCGGTGTCAAATGAAAGGGCTCGTTGAGAGCAACTCGAAAAATAATAAAAACTTTTTCTAAAAAGTTTTTTTTGCTTTTAATTTATTATTTTATTAGCAGTCTGATTTGTCCGGTTTTTTAAACCCTGTTTACAAAAGTTGCAATAGTTATTATTCTATTCCGGACGACGACAAATCTGAAAGTACAAAATTGTGAAAATTGGTCCAGCCGTTGTTGAGTTATATATGGACGACTTTGTTTTTTAGTAAAGACTGGCTAATACTAATATACTTTTTTATGTTATCTATTCGAAAATATTAATTATTAAATTATCAATACTAAATGTTACAGCAATATAGGTCATAGCATAATAATTGAACATACACTACTTGTTTACCTACTACATTAAAGGAAAGGTATGTTTTTACGCCATAAATATTATAAATCAGAAAAGTGATCGGTTCTAACGAACCGATCACTTTTCTGATATGCTAGTCTACGGGCTACCATACCTTCCTGATCAGAACAAGTCAATGTCATTATGGTGGCTTGAATAGGTAATGTGGTAGATTCCTACCCGGATAAGTTGTTGTACAACACACTAGATAGACATAATTAACTGATAAATAATAGTATAAAAGAACCAAAAAACACGCTTTTATTTCTTGTACAATTAAAAATTACAAAATAATTCAAAGTTATGAAGAGTTCATGTTGCAGGGGGATAGAACTAAATTTAAGTTTTTAACAAAATAATTTAATTCAGAGTTAACAGCGTGGGGTGCATTATACTGTGGTTTATAACTAACCTCTAATATTTAGTTGCCTATAGAATGATTATGATATTTTAAATAACAAGCACCCCATGCTTTTTACTCTGAATTAAATTATTTTGTTAGAAACTTAAATTTGGTTTTCTTTGTGTGTGTGTGCCAATTATGTGCCTTGTTTGGTCCAATCGCACCATAGCGACTGGACCAAACAAGGCACATAATTTACTACAACGAATGTTTCGCTTCACAACGGAAACATCTTTAGAATAGGCTGAATACCAAGACATATATTTATCTAAGTTCTAGAAATTTTTTAAACAAAAATGTGAAATGTCTAAAGAATGAAAGGGAAATAATATTAATTATTTTCAGATCGACGAAACAGCAAACGAGTGCCGTGCCACACTACCAGCCGCATCACCAAACGCACCAATATAGGTTAGTTTCTGTGGACCTTGTGGACTTTTATTGGTAGACAGCTAATTTAATAAGTAACGGCTTAGACTAATTTTATTTTAGGTTTTATTTTTGAAAAGAATTAAATAAAACAAATAAAAAAACTAAATAAAAACGCGGATGAAGTCGCGGGTACCGCTGCTAGTTATCAAATATAACTTCCTGGAGTTTCTAATAAGCCTTGTCTTAGTAGAAACCCTGGAGGACTGAAAACCTTTAAAATTGTAATATATCAAAACATATTGGTAATAATGAGAATCAAAGAAAGGGTTTGTTTACTACCACAAAAATCAAATGCTTAATATGCTTTTCTATGTTAAAATAATTTCAAGCTTGCATATTATGTATTATATATTATCTTCTCACCAAGTCCCTTGCCGGGTAGACAGAGAGTATCGAGTGCCGAGTGTCACGATTCCTATATACTTGCCTATCTTCCTCCACATTCGCTACCCTCTTCATACAAACACACCGGTCCGAAACCGAAAACTCTTGACTCTGCCCTATATAATACCTACATGTTTCATCCACTTTCTCCATATGTATATACTTACATTGTGTGTTGTTTATAGTATGGCGAGCAGTAGTGGCAAAAAGGAACCAACTCAGCTGTCCCCAGTTAAAAAACGGGTGAAGGAGGGCACGCCCCCGTCGAGGCATAGACATCACCATCACGATCACACGTGAGTCATTTCATTCATTTGTCTTGTTTATTATATTATTATTATTATATGTATTAATAACTATTATAATTATTAATCTGAGAGGGTACATTTAAACAACATTTCTGATTTTACTGTAAAAAAAGTAAAAAAAAAAGTTACTGTTTCGTTTGTATGGTAAAAAAAATGATTACAACAGCAATATTTTTCTTTTACTTGGTTTTTGTGGTCAATATATTGTGTAATGTGTCCTGGGATTATAATTATCTAAAATCATCACGGAAATAATCACAAATAATACAGATGTTTAAATTGTTTATTTTCAAATTCTTTCTGCACTTCACCTTTGTCCTAATAATAATTTTCATGTTGCGAAATTAAATTTTAATAAAAAATATTTTGATTTGTCCCTTTTTACGTTTTCCCACTTATATATGGATATTAAGCTTATTTATTTATTTTTATGTAGGTACTTATTATATCTTTTGTTAAGCAGAATGTGAACGTTGACAAGATCGATAACTCCATATTTAAACTTCATATATTCATTATTCATCTGCTTATATAGTTTTTACAATAAATTATACCGATTAATTGCTAATCAAGATCTAAATTGTGCTTTTGATACCGATTTTGTACCCAATTAAATAAATTATTTTAGTTGTATCTAATTAGTAAGTAGGTCCCCGATACTTACATGCATAGATGAGCCTTTTCCTTATAAATGTCACCTTACATTTGTGCCAGTCAACATCTCTCGTTCTCGAAGGGTCAGAGATTGAACTAAGTGCTCACAAATGTTTTTCTAGAAAACTTCTTCCTTTAGAAAAAATACAAATAAACTAGATAGTACGTGCATAAAAGAACTAACACGGTTACTTTTTATGATTAAGATTATAACATTTTTTAAATTTTAGTCGAAACATATTTATTTGGTTATCCATGTGCTATTTTTTACATTTATCAGTTGAATTGTTATCATTATTAAATTAGGTATTATGTGTTTGTACACAGTGGTCGGGGTGTCGTCGGCTGGGACGCGCCGGCGCCGGCGGTCGTGCCGGCGGCGCCGGGCGGCTGCGGCGCGGCGGCGCACACGATCACCATTCGGGACACGCCGTCGCCGGCCGTGTCGGTGATCACCATCTCGGACTCCGACGACGACGCCGAGCCGCGCCGCGCCCGCGACCCCGCCCACAACGCCCACGCTGCTGCCACGCATGCGCACAACGCCCACGCACACACACACCCGCACAACAATAGAGGTTTGTTTATTTGTATTGTGTTTACTTTACCTATGTGTTTGTGTCGTCACTAGGTCACCTCTTCGATCAAGGGATCAAAGAACCCTCAAATCAAAGAAGAACTATACATACTTAATTCTAACGACAATACATGAGCCTTGTGTTCGATTCTTACACAATAAATATTTGTATTTGTAGGTCTGAATGTTTGATACATTTTTATTAAATGTATTGATGTGTGTTACTACCAGCTATTTTAAAGGCTTAAAATTTGGGGTTAGAACAATTCGTCCAGTGATGTTTCTTTTTTTTTTTGTTATTGTTGGTAGAGAGCTGTCCATTATTTCGCAAGGACATTAATTATTTTTGAGATTGAGCGTTGTATTAATACATAGTGTAACACAATACTACAGGTATCACTCAAAATAGCGACTTTCGAAAGTGCACAACGCAGTGTCTTTTCAAAACGTTACTATTCCACCGTCGCAGAAGAATCGGCGTAAGTTACAAATTTAATATTGTTGCGTTATGTTCTCAGGGAGCGGTGAGTGTGTCGCGGGCGGAGGCGCGGTGGTGAGCAGCGCGGCCGGCGCCGGAGTCATCTGCAGCGCGCGGACGCCGCGGGACGACAGGCACGTCAAGCACGAGCCGCACCATCAGCAACATCAGCAGCACCAGCCGCAGCACCAGCAGCCCTGCCACCACCATCAAGTAACCTAACTACTAGCATCCATTATACATACGCAGACGTAATCAGAAGCAAACATTACTCACCATTAGTCCTCTCACTATCATCAGGTGCCACCGCCATATAAACATATAAAAAAAAACCCCGACCAAGTACGAGTCGTACTCGCGCACGAAGGGTTTCCTACCATCACCTTTAAAAATTGCAAAAACTCAACGTTTGTTGTAAGGAAGAGCCTTTCAGATCCTTATTTTATTCTGTTTTTTTTTTTTTTGTTATAACATATGTGAAAGTTTCAACTTTCTAGCTATCATTGTTCATGAAATACATCCTGGTGACAGAAATTTAATTACAAACTAATAGGGTCCCATTTTTACTCTTTGAATACGGAGCCCAAAAACCCGAAAATAAATTTGGCGAACCTTCTATAAACTAAACGTTCTTCTTGGTGCACATATTGACTACATTTATTCTATTATAGGCACAGAACGCGGTTCCCCAACAAGCGCAGCAACAGCAACAGCAGCAGCCGCAGCAGCAGCAGCAGGGCCCGCCGCGCAGCGCCGCGCCGCAGGCCACCCCGCAGAGCCAGAAGAAGAGGCTGCTGGCGCTCGCGCAGCAAGAGGCTCAGGCCAAACTCGAACCCACCAACGAGCACCCACACTACGCGGTGAGTATTACCACAAACATATATTTGATTACATTCATATTATACACATAGTATCTAGCGTAGTCGATGTAATTCATTGACACACAAAGTCCAGGGTTCGATTCCTGGGTAGGGCAAACTCGTTTTGAATTTTTTTCAGTTTATCTGAAAAACATAGCGTTGCCTGGAAATTGGAATTTGGGCCTGATATGCCGACGGACTTGCCACCTGTCACATTATGTTATAATATCTTGTGTGCATAGGTGTAGCTTTGGCGATTTGGGGATGACGATATATTATATATATGTATATATATGATTACACTACATCTTGGAACTTTCTTTGAACCTCTATCTAATTTTTGATACACTGAGTATGCTTATATACAGTAATGCCACGGACTTACGCTATAGGTGGGACCGAGCGCTATCCGTATAACTCGAATTCGCGTAGGTCGGTGTACATTTTTGCATAGACATACAAATTTTTTTTTAATTGGGACCGGAGACCAAATAAAACAATAATTAGGGAAATAAACTTACATCAAATTTTAGATAATATAAGAAACTATATTATTATATAGTGTATAAATACAATTCAAAGTTATTTGGATGTAGAAGGTTTCATAAAATCTAACAAAGATGCGATCTTCATTGGAGTCTATGTCTTCTAAAATTGTTAACTTTTATCAATTGAAGTAAGGGCTTCTGTACTTCTAGGAACATTATGATATTCCCATTGAGACACATATTTTATAGTTTATTTCTAGAAAATGCTTACGATATTTTTTATTTCAAAGAAATATTTGAATTGGAATTGTAACTACAGTCGGATATTACTTGAATATCCAAATCTAAAACTCCTAAATCTATCTAAAAGTCCAGTCAGTCCACGCTTTTTAAGGAATCTTTTAAGTGATTAAAATTTTCAATTTTTCTCAAACTGTATTGTACCAATTTTACTTGATATTAATTTTGAATAAATAACGATTGTATTACAGAGTGGTGCGAGTGTGCGTCAGGCCAATGACTACCAATGTAACCAGTATGTGCCGGCACAACATAATAAGAGGGATAGTGTGAGTAGCAAATACGCTTTGTATCAGTTTATTTCAAATTGAATTTTTAAAAAATAATCCGTTTTTTCATATACTTTGACGCACGAGGTTCCGGGTTCAATTTCCGGATAGGGCAAATTGTTCTTCGAGTTTTTCCAGTTTGTCTGAAAAACATGACTTTACAATACTTGAGATTGGATTTGTGCCTGATATAGCGACGCACTTGCCACCTGTCACATCTTGGGAACTAATATATACCTCTGCCTACCTATTCGGGGATATGGGCGTGAATATATATTTGTTATATAAAATATTGTAGTATTAATTTAATTAAAATATTTCCAGAGTGGTGGTTGCCGCGAATACTTACCGGTGAGTAACGCGGTCAGCGGCGTTAGTGTGAGCGGCGTAGGCGGTGTGGGCGTGGGCGTCGGTGGCGTGGGCGTGGGCGTTGGCGGTGTTAGCGTGCCCGTGGGCCCGCCCGCCGCACACAAACACCCTTCGCACGCCTGGCACCATCATCCTCATCCGCACTACAAGTTAGTATATACATAATATGATGTTAACGCCGCGTCGACTTCTATAAATAATATATAAATGACATGAAGATAAAATATTAAGAGTGCAATCATCTTTTATTTCGTAATAGATGTTTAAGGGATAACATAGCGGACAAGCACACGGCTTTCTTGCTTGTAAGAGACGACCGAGGCCTTATAGACACCATAGATATTGTAGGCCGGTCGCTGCCCTGTAACCGGCCTGTTAAACCCAATGTGCAACGTCTACCAAATACCTTACCCTCCGGACCGGGATATGTTAATATAATTATGGCAGTAGGAATATATTAGAATTTTGTAACGTAAAGCAATAGAAACCTAATTTTATGCAAAATTAATCCGAATAACATCCTGTTATTCGCATTACGTTTGTACAATAAGTGCATTTGACACAGCTACTATTATCATAATATGTTAAGAACAGGATCTTGAATGAAATATACTTTTGTCGAAAGAATTCTGGTTGAGGATTTGGTGTGGAGTGTGGAGTGGGTACATATGTATGTACTCTCTGCCTAACCCTTCGGAGATAAAGGCGCGATATTTTAATTATAGACCAAGTCTTGGAGTTCTGTGTATAAATTTTAAATGGTTGATCGCTAGTCGTACTTTAAATTGTGAAATTAATTCTTAACTCGAGTCTAAACATGTCGGTAATGTTTTTCAGGAGCGCCAGCGGCGGCGTCCTGTCCCCGGGCGGGGGCGTATCGCCGGGGTACCTGCCACCGCTCTATGTGCCCACCTACCACTACCACGCGTGAGTATATGACATATTACGCAGATTAGACACTAGTATGGTGATGGTATTACTGGTATGATTTTAGTTATAATATCTTTTGTGACTTTATAAGTCACTTATATGTTTTTATAAATTGTAGCTAACAATTAAATTACTATTTATACATGAGAAATTGCTTTCCTTAGTGGCGTCTTAACTCCTAAATTGATGATAAAAAGTTATTAATGCACAAATAGATAACTTTTGCACGGGTCCAAAATAAGGAATATGCATTTGTTTTTTTTTTTTTAAACAATACTTCAAGTAATTATATAACTGAAAATATAAATAACACCTTCAAATAGCGATAAATAAGCTAAAAAAATATCCAAAGTATGTATAATCATTTTCGGATGATTTAAACACCGTCATTTTAGCGTGACGTCACCGTCCACAATTAGTGAGAACAATAATTTGTC
>DVZL01006541.1:0-11295 GCA_018236625.1 Lasaia peninsularis | reverse complement strand
TGTGAGGTCGCTAGTTTTATTATTATAAATAAAAAATATTTTACTTGAAAACTACTGATGACATAAAATGATATATACCTTCAGAATAAAATCCTGAATAAAATATGTTAAGATCTAGTTTTAATTTTGAAATCATAGAAATCTAAACAAGTATAATATGTAAAACATGAGTATTTATATTATTAGTGTATATCGTAAAGCCACGATTAGCCGGCGATATTAGCTCCCATGATGTAACAGGTGGCAAATTCAACGCCATATCAGGAACAAATTCAATCCAAAACCACGTTATGTTTTTGAGATAAACTTAAAAAAATCATAGAACAATTGACCTACTCTAACAAGAACTACTGATTTCATACTTTATACTGTTTTAAGTAATCCATTATATATCTACTTATAACACTATTTATTTTGTGCAAATGTTTAAAAAAATATACCAATAAATATTTAAAAATACATGCGTTTTTATCGATGTAACCAACTATACTATCATCTGAATAAAGAGATGTAATAGTAAAGATCCATTTTGTATGACAAATATGCGGTGTTTATATCCTGTTCGAGAATCAATGGTTCGGCACTCGGTAGGTGTGGCGAAGGTCAGCCAGTTCGAACCCGAGCGTGAACTCACTCATTGTTCAATTGGAATTAGCATCTTGGGGACAGTACAGACTCTCCTTGACAATTAATGACCAGTCAATTGTATCAAAGCGATGATGTGCAGGTATATTTTCACGCCAGAATCCATGCGGTTTAGGCAGAGTTTCGAGTACCTTATGTTGAGAAAGTCATAAGGTGGCATTTTTTAAAGTTACTTTTGTGGTTGAGTCTGCCAGAATATGATGTATGAGGATCATACAATAGGATGTTCGGTTTTCGGATACAGCAACTTGTTCTTTTTTTCAGCTTCTTGGGATTTGTGCCTAATATAGCGACAGACCTTCCACCTGTTAGACTATTATGGGAACTAATATCGTCGTCTATTAGAGCGTTGATAAGTATGTATGGCTTCTGCTTCAGTGATAGGTATGAGCGTAATGATATTTATTTTATATATTTTGATAACACAAACGTTGGTGTTTTTATGCGACATAATTTATACGATAAAGATATCTGTTTGTAATAAAATTAAAAAAAAATGAAGGGTCTGTATATAATATAAAAATAACCGTTAATTACTAAATGCAATTGTATGTTTACAAGGTACATATACCAAAATAGTACTTTTTAGAACTATTGTCTGTCTGTTTGTACCCGCTAATCTCTTAATCGGCTGAACCGATTTTGACGAGACTTTCACTCACAGCCGATGTAATAAAGAATAGGCTATTTTTATGTTAGAATTTTATTTTGTAAATGTATAACATAAAATACTTAAAAGTGCAGACGAAGCCGCGGTCACAGCTAGCTAGTATTGCATAAGGTGGACGTAGTATTCATTATCGATGGTGACGTGGTCATTAGTCTTCGTTTATCCCTTGGGAGCAGTCTCGTTAAGAAGTAAAAACACATACCATAATGAATCTGATAAAGATGAAGGATATTATTAGTTAGCCTCGGTGGCCCTGTGTTAGATATGAACCCAAGTTTAGATATAAGTTCCCATGATGTGTCAGGTGGCAAAAACGTCGCCATATTGGGCACAAATCCATTCTTATATAAGCATTTAAAAATTCAAACAGTGTCATTTAGCCAATAAAAAGTAGTTTGATAAATACTCAATAGAAACCTTTTATTAACATTTAAGGTTTCACTTTCTAAACGAAAGTGATACATTCCTATGTGATACGTTAGTTGTTTTTAAACCATGGGCAGGTTAGGAATTTCAAGTTACAACAAACTTTTATAATCAGAAAGACCTTTGACAAATATGGTGTTTAATGGGGTATTTATTGGCCGTAAGACTGAATTGCTTCAATGCCTTAATATGGTGAAAACATTGACATTATAAAAAAACAATAAAAAAAGTGTTGTCAGATTTATGAACATGTATGAAAATATAATGCGTGTCAATATATCTCAAAGTTTTATTCATAGATTAACGAGTAAAACGTTTTTAAGTAAGCTTATAGCCTTGATGGTTTAGTAGTTAGTACTTCAGATTTACATTTTAGTAGTCCAGGTTTACCGCCATGTACAATAAGTTTTTTTCTAACGTAAGCACTTTTTTGAATGGTCTTACGGTTCGTTTTACCCGGTTCAGCCATTTTTAAGTTAATTCTGAACATAAATACAAACACACACACTTTCACATCTATTAGTGCTAATAAGTATAAAGAATAGGTGGAGTCGTAGTAATACGATCTCGCTTTTATTCCTTGAGTACGGAATCCAAATAACATAAGAACTTCACAAATATGCAAAGAATAATCATTTTCATTTGAGTTGACGATTATTATTTCACCTTATACTATTAAATTACTTTAATATCCATATAATGTACAAGATAATTTATTTTTATGTTTGCATTTGACACCAGAATCGCGTAGAGTGTGTGGTCTGGTACTATATGGTAAAAGAAATCATTTTAGGTTTTTTCCTTTTACGATTATTTATGGAATAGTGCTGGTTTTTGAGAGTTTTAAATTACTTTTATGACTTTAATTTAAAAGCCTCAGGATCTGAGAATAAATCATTTAAATTCTGTTTAAAATTTAAGACTTCTTTAGATGCAAGGCAATGAATTATTAGAATATTATCATCCTGTAAAGTGACGCTTTTAAACAATATTATTTTAATTCTAGTATTCCATATTAAATCCCGACTTTACAGAGCTAACAACAAGGTCGTTTTTAAGTTGAAACATTGAATTATTAAAATAATATTGCTTTGACTTATCATGTGAAGGTCACAAATTTTGAGTAACCAACTTTTACATACAATAAGTAAATTGAAACATAATTATTCTAAAGTTAAACAATGTTTATTAAATATTTGAAAAAGACCACAAGTGTTTGTAAATAACCTATTTATATTGAGTGTTTATTATTTATGAATCGCTTATATATTACTGTAATTACTTATATGTATACTTAACTTTATAAGAATTCCATATTAACAATATTCATTAAGATACATCTATTGCATAAAAAAGAAACTGTTAATTTTTTTTTGATGTTAGCACTATTGTTTGTAATAAATAAATAATAATAAATATTACAGGACAAATTACACAAATTGATTTAACCCCAAAGTGAGCAAATTAAATGCTTTTGTAATGGGTGTTCGTCAAAGATACTAAGACATGGAAATACTTACAAGAATTAATAAACATTCAGACCCGGAAATACAGACATCTATGTTCATCACACAAATGCCTGTCCCCGTCGGGAATCGAATCCGAGCCTTGCGGTTAGTCGTTGGGGTTAGGCGTGTACAGTAGCCCCTCGACCAACGAGATAATAAATCTCAACAAGCGGGTACATCCGCGGCAAACGTTAGTAAATGACTTGTTTAATATTAGAAAGTTAAGTGTCCTGATTTTAATGCTCCCATAATAACAATGTTAACTAAAAATACATTTATTGTACAAAAAAAAGAAAGTATTATTTGTATTTTGATATTGGCACCATTGTTATCTGGGGCATCAGTAATCGCTAATACAAGGGCACTATAAAAAGAAAGTAGCTTCGTCCAACTGCGTCTAACTGATTTGGACGGCCGATATACTAATTGAAGGTTACAAACCGGAAAGTAAACTTTAGACTACTGGTTCGTAGCAAATATGACCCGGTTTTAGATCGTACAGATAAAATTCTTTTAATTTTTTGTCGATGTTTTATTTGGTGTAAAGATATTTATTTGTCTATAATAATATGTCTATTGTATAAGATAGTGATTAGATCTTATAAATAAAATTATTTTAGTTATTTGCCACAAGGTATTTATGATTGGCGTAAAGATATTAAATTGTCCTAAAAATATTTTTTTAGATTTTTTATCGCAAGGAATACATCTAGGCTTGAATATATTTGTCTATTATATAATTTCTGTTGTCATCATTAGCGTAAAGATATATTAGTTTACACGAATAGTTTTACTAGCTGTGTCCGCGACTTCGTCCGCATTTTTATTTAATTATTTATAAACCCCACGTGGGGCCGTGTCGCATTCAACTGACATGTTTGCAGCCTAAGCCGAACCCAATTTAAAATCAGTTTAAAATTGTACTAGAGCTCTTTTTAAATTTGTACATATTACGTGATTGACATAAATTAACATACTTTTTTATTTGTGAACCGATTTAAGTGAAATAAACACTAAATGTTAAGTAAAGGCCATCACAAACATATTCCTGAAAACAGCTTCCAAATCGTTTAAGCCGTTTCTTAGATTAGTGTGCACAAACATACAAATATACAGAAAAAGTAAAAAAAAACATTTTTTTCTTTTCTCTTGCGTATACAAAGCCCGCTCATTATGTTTTTTTTTTAAATAAACAGACAGCGATCAGTTACAGTATTATATGTATAGAAGAAGATAAAATAATTATGAAATATAAAGGTACATACAGCAACAGCAACCTATAAAATCTATGATGTCTATAGACCACGGCTATCTCTTAGCATCAGGAGAGTTGTGTGATTATTCGCTGTTGTGTTTAAAAATATATTTTTGATTAAATCAGACATGGCATTGCTTCGTCTCACTCCCGTAATAAGACGAAGATACCGCATCCATAGACAAACACATACGTGGTCCTTGGCATGAAACTTACTCGAGTACTGCTTCACGGATCACATCGCTTGCCCTATTGTATTAGGTTAAGATCGACCTACAACCATTTTTCACGCACAATACATTGTTAAATTAGCCTTACTCTACATATTGTCTATGAACACTACCCGCCAACATATCGTCTGTGGCGGTCATATTATGGCCACAGACGATATGTATGTTTTTTCTAAATTCAAATATTTATTACTGTCAAGGTCGTGTGCCATAACATCACACTGGCCATTCAAGCTGGAAAAAAAAATTTAAATGTATTTGAAATAGTTTTAGAATCAGTCTGAGAATACACACACGCACATACACAAACATATCTTCCCGCCATGCCCCTTACGAAGTAGGTAGAGAATATCAAGTGACCAGATAATTGGAAGATGTAATTGAACATTGAACATAATTATATATAAGTTTTATTTTCAGGTTTCTTTTATTAATCGTGTTTTCATTGAATAAAAACCTATATCATTACAACACAAAGCTAAATTTCGCCAACACATGCAAAATTAAAATAGCTCAGATCTGAAATCGGGCTTCTTATTACGCAAAAATCCGGGTACAAAACCCAGTCTAAATGTTTCTTTTTTTTTCTCTTTTTTTGAGTTTCTTCTTTTTGTGAGAAAACTGTTCCTGGTAGTCCTACAGAAATAAAAAAAAACATTGTAAATTATGTCAAATACAATTACAAAAAAATGCGATGCACTAACAAAATATAACTATTGTCTTGTCTTGTCTAAAATGGAACGCGTTAGTTAAAAAGTAGAATTAATTAACATAATCCAAAGAATAGTAAAAGCATAATATATGTATTACATAAAAACGTTGGAGGCCCACTTCCAGCGGTGGACCGCAATAGGCATACATAAATAATGTATATGTATATCACGAAGAAATGCACATCGTAATAAATTTTATAAGTTTGCAGATTTATAAATGTAATAAAAATACATTACACAAATGCTTGCTCATGTTGAGAATCGAACCCGTATCTTGCGGATGATGAATGGCATTAAGCATGTACGCTAATACTTCGAGCAATGAGGCGGTCAAAGTTACAATTAATTTGTCAATTTGCTGAACAATATTTCATGTAAATTATCAACAATCTATAGAATGTTTCCTACACGTGATTGTTTAATAGTATGAAACGTAAATCCGGTACCAATCAGCTTTTACTTTCGATGAGGTTGCCTGCGCCGCTTCCGCGTTAAAAAGTACTTCCAAGCGTTAATCATCGATATCGATAACGCAATAAAACGATAAATCGACAGTTACTTTAACCGTTGCAAAAAGGTTTTATTTAAAAAAAAACATAGCGAGTAATTATTATTGCTATTCGGATATTTATTGGTTTTAAAAATGCACAAAAGGATTTGGATGTTAGCCGTTATGAATGTAACGGGAAATATGGATTTTCTAAATGAATGTAATAACCTTTTATTACCACAAGTATTGAACCCTTCCTCGCCTTAAGTGTTGGCTGTTAACATCATAATTTACCGTTAGGTTTGGTAATTACAAAATGTTAGTAACTTTGTTACATAAAAATGCCTTGAAATTTTTGAAAACGTTTAAATCTTAATCATATGTGAATTGATTACTGCAAAACGTAATAAGTAGAAAAGGTGTATTATATGTACTAACAAGAGATATATCAGATAATTAATATTTTAGATGACAATTCTATTATTTTTCTACAATACATCTGACAATTTGCGCTCATAGTAATAAGTAATATGTATATAATTGTTATTTTACTTTTATTACTTTCAAACTGGTTATCAACGTGGTACAAAATTTTCTTAATTGCATTAAACGCTGACGAAATAAAAGAGCAGACGGGTACTATTATCTATAAAAACGGCAACACAACACGTTTGTTGTATGGGAGCTCCCTTTTAATATTTATTTTGTATCGTTTTTACATCATTTTTAGATGTATTCATACATCATCTGTGAAATATTATCTATTTATCGATAGTATTTGCCTATACTTGTCAACTCTACGAAGAAGTCGTTTTGTCTCATAGAGTCAAGAGGTTACGTCCTATAACTTTCTTCCTTAACGCCCGAGAAGCGTATTAAATGTATTTTATTTAGGAGAAATTTAATTATTAAAAGGAGAATAAACAATATTACTATAATATTTAATTGTCCTGAATATCCTGTACAAGTATCTAAACATTTTAATTATAAATATTGCAGTACAAATTAAACATCCAATTATATATAAGAAAAAAAAAACAAAATCTCATATTTTTTGTTATACTATTTATAACTTAAAAACGGCTGCACAAATTTGAATAAAATTTGGTGAGGAGGTAGTTTAGTATTATTAACATAAAAAGTCTTCTCGGTACGTATGATTACGATAGTACATGGTGACGGATGTTAGGTAAACTTCATAAGAACTAAGATAAAACAGGAAGGAAATGGAACTGAAGTATTAGTGTTTCAATTAAACCACTTTTAGACCTGGTCTGTGCTAAGCTTTATCCTATTAAGGTATTTCCCGATCCTCTTATAAGAATCCGGTTTATAAGATACTTTTTATAGAACTTATTTGATTAAAAATAAATAGCCTAAGTTCGCGACTTATTTGATTAAAAATAAATAGCCTAAGTTACTTCTCATTACATCATTAATCTGCCAGTGAACGTCCAGTCAAATCGGTCCAGCTGTTCCAGAAATTAGCTTGAACAAATTGACGGACAAAAACTGTAATAAAATATTATTTTTGTATATATACCATGTCACATACATATGTGTTCTTTAAAAAAGCAGTTATTTTAATATTACAGACATTTCAATGTTATTGATTAGTATATGTAAGCAATAGTAGTGTGTTGCCAACGTGAGTAAAATTTTCGGCTTTATTGGCAGGCACTGAAGCTACGATTGCAAAAACGGTTATGGCGGTGGTTAAAACAAGCCTTTAGAAAGATTGTAATTGTGCGTTACCAACTTATAACTGTGATTTTGCGCCGCTTACGTATGTAACTTTACACCCTTACTGGAAGACGACAATAACCAGAATGACATTATGGTGGCATTTTCCTTCGAATCCATATTAAAGGCGATAAGCACAATGTCCCGTTTAGATCTGGAGGTTAGTCGATAAAATACCCCGACGCCTAAACTACTGAACCGATTTTGATGAAATTTTGAACAGAGATAGAGTAGACCTTGAAGAAGGACATAGGCTACTTTTTAACCCACTACATTTAAAAGAGGATATGTTTTTACACGATTAGTATTATAAGTCGGAAAAATATCTGCCCTTTGAAAGTTGTCTGTATTATTAAAATAATTCACGCGGGCGATAATTCAACGATATACTCAAAACTACTTGACCGATTATTATGAAAATTGGTATGGTATGTCTTTTTCCACGTAGAAGGTTTGTATGATATGCTCATCGATGTCACTCGTCACCAGGTTTCGCTGGTGTTGTTGGCATAGCATATCGCGCGCCGTCGCCGCTAGTATCTTATAAAAGAAACGAAACTCAAAAGTCGAATCTTAGCATATCCACCTAATTTTCTTGTTGTTTGAGAAACTGGATATTATTGAAATTAATCAATGTTTTTTCTCCTATAAAAACATGGCGCCGACAAGTTTTTTGTCCCAACTCGTTCACATTGAGATTGAAAAGGTTTAAAATTAGCATAATATTAGATAACGATAAACTCCAAGCTCCGAGCTTCGGTTTTAAAAGCAACAATTAAATATGGCAACATTACAGAAAAGAAACTTAACACGCGTAAATATTTTAACGTAATATTGCTTTGGTCGAATCAGGAAATATTTTATCTTTAAAATAAGACTTAGAAATAGGCAAAGAAATTAGTGCCACTAAAAATGTTAGTGGTGCGTATTCTAGACTGGAATCGTAATATCTAAGTACCATAAGTAGCCCCGAAAACTATAACTAATAGTGTGTAGTATTGACGTAATAGTCGCAGAGATAGGTAAGCGTTGATTCCAAATATGGCTAGATCTATCGTGGTCACGGTGTTAGTGGCAAAAACCAACATTAACCTCATTCGAGACGCTTTGTAGGAAATCCTGGATAAAAGTGAAGCATATTTGGATACCTTAACATATTGTAATAATGAATCAATCCCTTCTTCGTTTTGACTTCATTGTTGAAGATTGTGACCCTTTTGAAAGTATGTATTCAGTTTGTTTTACAATAAGGTGCCATTTTTCCCGATGTTCGGCGAATCAATGAATATAATCTAAATATATATAAGGCAAAAGTGAGGGCTGATTTATCAACGCATATTGTTATAGGGTTAGAAACTCAAGATTTTGCACACGTTTTCCGCTTATGACGATCCACAAAGAATAGATTTTTCATAATTGAACCCACTAGGGGGTAAAATATAATGTAAAAGTTTGTATAAACTAAATAATGACCATGACGGGCAACAGTTACTTAATTAATAATTAAAGTAAGTACTTGGCGACCGAGCTTCACTCGGTAGTTTCTTTTGGCAAAAGATTTGTGACGGTAAATCTACAAAATCTATTTCACACCAAGAGCTTCAGACGTAGTTGTATAAATGTCGTGAATCGCAGTTTCATAAGACCTATCTAGATCAATTTTTTAACTGTAATTTTCTTAGCCATAAGACCTATCTACATCATTTTTTACCATCTAAAACTCTAATTTCAGCGAAATCGTTAGAGCCGTTTCCGAGATCGCCGGTATAAATAGATAAACATACAAGAATTGCTCGTTTAAAAGTATTACATATTTTTCATTTTCTTATTGTTTGGTAGTACCATCGACTTCGAAAGTAACCTTCTAAATGTTGTTTTTGTATGAATGTCCAAGAGGTGTCTTATATCGTGTATTACATTGATTAAAAATGACGAGGGTCACACGTGATTGGTGGATAATGTGGTAATCAAATTTACAATTGGCATACCACAATCAGGCCACAATTTCATTGGATCGTGACTAAAACAGCTAATAACAAACCAGTAATTGTATTAGATAACAGAACAATATAGTATAAACAATGCTTGTTAGCCATTTCATTATATGACATAGCCTTGACTCAAGTCACGCGTATCCACGGTCGAAGTCAGTATGTGATTGTTAGTTTCTACACCTTATTTATCTCCGCTATTATTCTTGCTTCGATATAACATGCCAGTCTAATTGTATAAAGAAATCTGAAAATAACTATGAGTTGAAGATTCTAGAAAATTCCAGAATGTTGTTACAGATCAAACTTTCAAAAAAATACAAATATTCTTTGCAATGATTAAATTTGTTGAAATTTTAATTAAATATTAAAATAAATAATATATTCAAAAGGTTATTAATAATTCACTGTATTCGTTAAGCCTATATAGCTTTCATCAATAAAACTTATAAAAGTCGTTAAATATTAATTAACACCATGATCCCATGCCATATTTATGAATAAAACCTCAATAAACCAATCAAAAACACATAAAAATATTCCAAAATTAAAACGTGTTTCGTCAACCAATCAGGTATTTTGTAGTTTTGTAATGGCCAACGGGTGCCACTCGCAAAATGACAGTAGTCCTGCAGCAACGTCAGCCCAAGGCCGCCGTTCACCTTATGAGCTGGTTCGACGAACCGTCAATAATTTTAATGGACCTTATTAATAGGATTGTTTATTTCTAAATTACACAAATATCTTCACGTCATGTCGTTGAGGAATAGGCAGAGAGTATATAGAGAGTATAAATAACTATATTTTATAGAGCATATTTCTAAATCACAGTCTTCTTTCTTCGAGGTCGATTCATCGCAATTATATTTAAATGTATAGTTAAGTTTTACAGTCTTAGAAATTTATCCATGATAAAATTATGTATAATGATAATTTAAAACAACGGAAACGCAGTAAAACTGCAAAAAACCGACTTCAACTTTAGTATGTGTCAAAACTGGATCAAATTTGAATGAGACCACATGGGTAACGCCAGTTATCAAATACAAAAAGTATCATCAAAATCAGTTCAATTAATCAATGTGACCAAGATGAGTAATAACTTTTGCTTCATGACGGTACCTTATCTGGCTCTCTTTAAATGCGGGTATTATTTTTTCTTATTCACCAAACAAACATAGTTAGAAGCCTAGTTTATCTGTTGTATAATACCTACTAGTATGGATGGCTATTTTTTGACAGGAGAAAACTATTAATATAAACCTATACACTTACTTAATTCGTCTTCTTGCACATTATGTATATATCTAGACGGAAATGCCAACAGTATCGTGAGTTTCCGTATAAATATTGTAAAATGTTAAAGTTTAAAGACACATACAAATATCGTCTTGTTTTTGTACCTACACGGCAATAATCAAATGATCATATAATCAGAAATCACAATGAGGAATATGCATGTATTTTTTTTATTTTTTTTTTAAATACTTCAAGTAATTATATAACTGAAAAAAAATATAGCACTTGCAAAATAGTAGTTAATAAGCTAAAAAAAATATATCAAAACCATCATCACTTTCGGACTTTTTAAACACCACCATTTTAGCGCGCTTTTGTGACGTCA
>DVZL01006540.1:0-11295 GCA_018236625.1 Lasaia peninsularis | reverse complement strand
CACTATTTAAGAATCGCAAAAAACTTGCAACATTGCTAATGTCAATTTAGTCTCTGAGATAAAAAAATAGACTTTACATAATTTTATGAAATACAGTTAACTTTTTTTCTTTGTCAATATTTGTGACAAAGAAATTAGGCGTATACAGCTTGAAGCAATATATAGGTACCAAAATCACGTCTAGTGTTGTAACATTTAATTTCATAACATAATCGATTTTCCATACCGAATCCGATTCGATTTAACGAAAAGTCGGTAACTCTGTAACCTTCTAACCCTAACATGCCACGAGCAACCATGACTTACGATAGGCTTTTTGTTAATTAATTATTATTTGTGAGGGCAATTAAAACTCACTTTAATCATCTTATTTGAAAAGTTCATCGAGTTAAGGTTGAAAAATAAGCATTTATCGTGTCAAAATGAATAAAATATTTAAACTGCCCCTTCACATATTTATTTGTATATTATCTACATTCGTAAATTCAAAATTCAAAAATAATTGATAATTATTTCTTGGATGTCCTTAACGTATGAAGTTAAAGACAAAGAACTGTCTCGAAGACGTAGTATTGCTGTCTTTAAGCTAGTCAACTTCTATTTCTCTTAGTTTTTACAGTTGATAAAGTCAAAACAAGCTAGTCTTGTGAGTTTAAATTAGCCGGCCATACGAGAATGACATAGATGTTTAATATCGCTGACAGGTCGTTGTTAAAACTGCAATCTCGCCTCGCTGGTCGTGTGGCTAGCGTACACTTCTAACCGCATCGACTAACCGTGAGGCTCGGGTTCGATTTCCGACAGGGACAGACATTTGTGTGATAAACATAGATGTTTGTATTTCCGGGTCCGGGTGTTTATTAAATTTAGGCCTTCTTTGAAAATAATTAAGTCTCTGAATTTTATTTACTATGTTTGTCTATTTTTTTATTTTTTGGTGCACAATAAAGAGTTGTTATATTCTATTCTATTTCTATGTATTAGTATGGTTATCTAATTACAATTACAAGCATTTAATTTGCTTACTTTGGGGTTAGACCAATTTGTGTAATTTGTCCTGTAATATCAGTTAGTGTCTTTAGCTTAATGTCTTAAAGTCAATAAGTTTTGAGAGCCGCTTATTCATCTTGGTAGTAAAATCTTCAAATTGAAAATCAAAAAAGGCAATTTACCAAATCTGTCACTCCAGAATCCTTTTGACATGCTCTAATGGAGGATAACATAGATAAAAGTAATGCATAAGGTCGCATGAATAAATTATTAATCTGTATTAATAGATTATCTATATTATTTGTACAATAAAAGATGAATTATTATTATAATAAAATTTGATAAGTCTAACTTTAGTAATAATAAATAAATATATATACAAAATTTCTTGTCAACATTATTGTTTTAATGTATCTTAAAAATGTTTTATTAATTAGCTTGATGGACTGGGCTCTGACCTATGACCTTGGCATTAATATGTCCTATTCCTAACCGCCATTTTTTAATAGGTCCAAATACTAAAAAAAATTCTTAATATGATCCTTAGTAGTCACCGTATGTGAATATTATTAGTTCACCTGATTTTCCTGTTTATTTTATCTTGGAAATGTTTTAATTATGAACTTGACAGACTGGGCTTTGTTGTATGACCTTGGTAATAATCTTAAAGCTGTGTATATTTTTACACCAGTTGATGACACAAAAAGGACATATAATCGATACCTACTTCATGATACAAGCGGATATCTTATAATTTAAACGAGAAATTCTTGTATATACATCAAAAACGTTGAAAATGTTAATAAAACTATCATCTTTTATAAACGAAACTTCTATTTATTAGAGATTTTATAGATGATACTAGAAATTTTACCGCCATTTACGAAGTTAAAAGCTTAAAAACTTGGTCGGGAAATCGGGCTCTTTAAAAAGCAGGAAACTTTATTTCGAATCTCGGTCCGATTGTCTTTTATTTTTTTTTATATTATTCATATTTTATCCGTAAGTAATTTTCATAGTTATAAGTAAACTAGCGATCCGCTCTGGCTTCGCACGGGTATACTATACAAGTTATATACATAAAAACCTTAATCTTGAATCATTCTATCTATTTAAGAAAACCGCTTAAAAATCTGTTGCATAGTTTTAAGTTTTAAGCATACATAGGGATAGACTAGATGACTTTGTTTTATATTATGTAGTGATGCAGCAATTTTGTATAGTCATCTCCATGATAATCCGTTTTAGTATAAAAATATAATTAAATAAAATCTGTCGACAGATGGCGCTAACCCCTATTCCATCGATATATTACATTTATCCGAGCAAAGTTCGATCAATCAGCCTTTTGGAGGAATGGGAGGGGTCTTATAAAACGTTACGATGCGTTACAAAGACTTTTTTTTTGATACGGACTAACTTGTTGCTAACCGAGTGGCTTTTACAACTTCACCGGACTTTGAAGGCAGGAGGGAAGTTCGAACCACCTGTTATATAACATCATTTTTTACAGTGGCGCAATCTCAATTTTTTAGCTACTTCCCGGTTCATAGTTGTGATTTTTGTTTATTTTGAGAGGGGGAGGCGTTACGGCACGTTACATGGGGATGGGGGAGGGTCAAAGATCTTCAAGATGTTACGTAATACTTAAACGCTCTCTTAGTTTAATGGCTACCCCCAAAAACACAACACTGATGAGAACAACGTCTTCTCATCATTGTCGTGTTTTGGTTTCGGTGTCAATAGGTAAGTAACCGGGTGGATACTTACAAAACACTAAATATCTAGTCTTAGTTTGTTGGATATTACTTCATGTAGTTTCAGTTTTCTTTTGTTGTAAAATATTCAAATAAAAACAATATTTGCGACTTACCTGCGCTGCAGCGAAGTAGAAAACAGTTGCACACACCAGCAAAAACTGTTCGTGACCCATGACGAAACTTACGCACTTTTAGTTCAAGATCAACACTGGTATAACACTATTTCAGTTCGCACTAGTTATTATCGCCTGCTACAATCACGGAAGTAATAATTAATTAAATAGTTTTAAATCATAGTCGTGTTTGTTAATGCATTCCTAATTGTATACCTAAGAAAGTATTGCTTATTGTATTATTTCACTGCTAAGCCATTTTAAAAGCAAATGGGCATCAAGGTAGCTGAAGGTTTTAAACCGAAAATCGCTACCGTTTTAAAAAAAATAATGTCATATTATTTATGTAAACTATTATTAATGTCAGAATAAATTAATAGAAGAGTTGCACATTTCTTCACATAAAATTAGTACTCAACATTTTAACGGTATCAACATTGAAATTGTTTTAGTTATAAAAATGATTTAAATTAAAAAGTGTAAGAGTTTATTTAGTGCTCAGTAAGACCGTTATTGATAGATATAGTCGAGGTTTTGCCAGATAGAGAGAAAAATTGTACGCAGATTTTTTCATAATTATTAAATTTTGTGTACATATTGAGTAAAATTGGAATTTTGTATAATTTTGTGTTTTATGAAGTTTCAATACACAATACACAAGTAAAATTTTATTAAGAAATTAGTGTATTGTGTATTTTGTCGATGCCGCCAAATCTCACTCGATGAGCTTAAGTAAGGAGACCACCGTTTTAGTTAAGACCCTGATATAACTTTTTATGATGTCTTAGGACTATTTTGAAATTAATTTGCATCTAATTATACTTGACTTATGGTTTAATGAAGTATACACTAAGACAGCAGAGGCGTCATGGCCAATAGTCTTAGCCTGGCAGATAAGGACGAAAGGACGAAAAAAAAAATTAATCATTTGTCGCGTTTTGGCGCGATAAATACATAAAATGGACGCAGTTTTTTCACAAACTTATTAAAAATCATGTACATATTTAGAAATTAGTGTTTATATTTTTCATCAAGGCTTTGAAAATACTTTCGAAAGGTATGGTTTTCGCTCTTTCCCAATTACTATTACAAATGCGAGAGCTTGTAAGTATGGATGGATGTATGTACGGATGTTTGTTACTCTTTTTCGAAAAAACTACTCGACGGATTTGGGTGAAACTTTACATTAATATAGCTTATACATGAGAATAATACATAGGCTATCGTTTAACCGATTATATTAAAAAGAGGGTGTATTTTTATGCGTATTATCAAAATAATTCACGCGGGCGAAACCTTTAAAAAAATCATAAATCATTTGTCGTAAATATAGTTTAAAAGGTTACAAAAACGATTCTGAACTCAATTTTTTCTTTTTGAATTTTTGTGTAATTGAAATAATTTCAAATAGAAAGAAAGAACTCTAATCTGATTTAAAATATAAAGTTTAATTAAAATCGTTTAAGTGAAGCGAAGACGTTAAAAAGGAATAACAAACACAGTGTAAACTTTCACATCAGAGAATGACACCCAGCATCAGTGTCAACAAAATCACTGCAAATATGTAGACGACACATTTGCCACGTGATCAAATAAAATATCACCCCGAAGAGGGAGGCAGAGACACATCCTACCTGCAACTAATGTGTGCATTAGCACATTAGTAGCCGACGATATTAAGTGCCAGGTGGCATGTCCGTCACCATACATTATTTCAGATAAACTGAAACAGTAACATAAAAAGCTGCCCTATCCGAGAATGGAACCCGGGACCTCGTAAATCACTGTCAGAAACATGATTAAATTTGACTTTTCACTACGCGTGAGGAGCCGCGGGCGTTGGTTATACAGAGTGTTATTAAATTTGTCCTTTGTAATAACATGTAATTTCTCTAATATGTTTCATTTAATCTGAACGTAATAATTATGATCATCAGAGAGCTGCTGACCTAGTTCCGTATAAAGTTGAAGGTCAGACGGTTGAATGCAAGCTGGTCGATCATTGATAACTGTATTATGAGCATTCTGCGAATAACTTATTACAGCTCTTACCCGTCGTCTTGTCCGCATATTAAGTTTATTCCTTCGAGAGTTAACACTTTATGATAATATATCTAGATCTATAATATCATAAAACAAAGATAGGTTTGTTACAAGTTACAACACTTATAACTCGAGACAATATGCTGAACAAATTTTCCATTTTCCTGCTGTACCTACACGTCAAACATTTGTTGTCCATCCGATCAAAAATTGACATATATACATGAAATCAGAAATGTATTTTGTATAATCTATTTATAATGGGTGAATAAACTATTCTCTGTATTTTTTTAATCAATTAAAAAGGTTAAAAAGTGCAGTAAGCACATACATAGAAATTTATTTTGTGTAAGTTACAGTTTCTGTTTCCGAAAACAATTTCTAAGATTTATTTTATAAGTTAACTTAAAAACATTTTTGGATTTTTTTTTTAATTTTTATTCTCTTTCTGTATGTATCTATTCATCATCTATACATATGATAAATCTGTAGGGGTTCAGGCATCACGTGAAAACTAACGGTTTTATTTCGATGAAACTTGGTATAATTATACCTTATTATCCTGGACATTTTTATCCTGGAAAAATACGTAGAAAAAAAATGCAGACGAAGTCGCGGGGCACAGCTAGTAATAAAATACTTTTAAATATATAGATATTAATATTTATTTTGTATGATTGTTTTAATCAAAGCCTAAATTAGTTCAAGTACGGCGCAACACACACTGAGCCCGCCGGGTTGCCGACACAGTCCGCCAACTCAACCCGGCGGCTTTTATAAAAAGCATCATGTCGGCAACATGCGGCCGCGTGTGTTGCCCGCCGACATGTTGACGGCTTGCGGACGTACGACAGCGCCCTGCGCCGCTTAGTTACCCGGCGACACTCGAGCTGTTGTGATAAACTGTCACCTAAGTTTTTCATATCAAACCGTCAACATATTGTCGCCGACAAACTTTTTCAAATTGTAACGAGTAAAGCCACCAACAAAAAGTTGCCGACGCAAGTCAGCGGCGGCCCGATGGGCTTAGTGTGTATTGCTTAAAATCTAACACGACATTCGAAGTTCGCCGGAACAGATAGTAAATATATATATCTTCACGCCCATATCCCCGAAATAGTAGGCAGGGGTAACATATCGCACCCTTAGAACAAAAGTGCCTCAACTTAAAATTCCTGTAATACTCGATTTTACCATGTATAAAAATAAATAAAATTGAAGTGTATGTAAGTAATATTAAAATAACCGGTTTTTACTAAATGCGTATTATTGTATAGGTTTACAAAGTACATATACCAAAATAATGTGTTTAGAATTTTTGTCTGTCTTGTCTGTTTGTATTACTAATATCTGAAACGGCTGGACCGATTTTGACGAGACTTTCACTGGCAGACAGCTAATTTAATAAGGAACGGCATATGTTACATTTATTTTAAAAAAATATTTTAGAAACGTATAAAATAAATTAACTAAAGTAGTAATAGTCATACAATAAAGTTTAAATAAATAAATGAAAAAAACAAAAACTTTTTAATGAACTTTGACCGGCGTCTTATCTGGCCGCCTGCTTACATTTACGCGATCGTAAACTTGTTTGTGTGGCGTATTTGGTTATGTCTCATCATAACAATAACTACACCCATGTTTACATAATCACTCGAAATATGCAGTTGTATAAATCGTAGTATCTATTGTTTGAAACATTCGGTAGTGTGTTTTATATTTAATAACTAACTGTGCCGTACTGTGCCTAAGCTACTCGTTTTTACATCAGCTGCCTGCTAAAGTCTCGTCAAAATCGGTCCAGCTGTTTCAGATATTAGCGGGAACAAACAGACAGACAGGCAAAATTCTAAAAATATTTTGATATGTGTAATGTACACATATCAAAATATACATAGTAAAAAGCGGTTATTTTAATATCTTCTAATTACCTAATCGTAAGAAATTAGCCGTCAGTCTAATACTAATCAGGTAACTTAAATAATAAAATAAATGACATTGTTGTGTTCCGTTTCGGAGGGTAGGGTAGCCGATAGTCTTGCATTTGCCACTAGGAGAGCTATGTGCTTGTTCAATGTTTCATCTAAAGAATAAAATAGAATAGATTTTATTTCGCAAAGATCTTACAAGCATTTCTTGTGCAACCGCGGGATCGATTTTAATAAAATTTCGTATGATTGTTGAAGAATAATTTTATAGATGATATGTATTATTTTACGATTCATAGGACATATATTTATTATCTCTTCTATGATCAAGTGTAGTCGATTTTGACGTATAAAGTACCAGTTTGATTCCTGAGTAGGGCAATTTGTTTTATGAGAATTTTTCCTTTATCTGGAAAGAAAACGTTGCCTGGGATTCAATTTGTGCACAATATGGCGACGACTTGCCACCTGTCACATAATAGTGGATGCAATAGTATATGTATCTCTGCCTACTCCATCGGAGGAATGACCGTGTGGATATTTATTTTATCACATGTCAAATATATCGTCTATATAATCACAGTAATGTTACTGATGTCGGGTGTCAGTCTCTGGCGTGAAGGCTTACATTGTAATGGTTACTGGTTTACCTTTAAAGTGCAGATGGGACAAAATGCGCTTGGTTACGAGATACATATAAATAACAATGAAGTTTATTTTAAACTTCTACTATATTATTATAGAGCAAATTAAACATACCTTACGGTTCAAATAGTTGTAATGTTGCTATCTTTCTCTAAACAGGCCAACCTCTCTTCCAGTTTTGTAGAGTTAAGGTAGCAGACAAAATTAAAAGAAATATGCCTTGTGAGAGTGAGATAACAGGCCCTATGAGAATGAGATAGATGTTTAATATTTCGTAGTGTAATCTCCGGATTGTAGATAAATGGAAAAAAAATCTTTTGTATGACATTTGACAGTACTTTTATTTGACATGGCCTTAAGCAGTCTTAAGTGAGCAGTGAAAAATATCAGATCATATTCTGCTGACCATAGACCAGGGTACCAGGGGAACAGGGATTATCAAGAAGTCTTACGTAAATTGTGTCATCCTTGCTTACACTCATCGAATGATAATTAGGCAGCATTTTCAAAATAAACGATACACTATTTTAGTCATGAATACTTCGCTTGCGCAATTTAACTGAATACAAATATACTAAACGCCATCAAAATTAACATTTTTTTTACCTATTTTAAATAAAAGGGGTTCTCAGTTTTTTTTCTGTATATTTTATTACGAGATTATTCCAATCAGATTTTTGTTTTGCTAGCTATGCCCGCGACTTCGTCCGTGTTTTTATTTATTTTATTTTATACATATAAATCTAAAATAAAAGTAGGCTAAGCCACTCCTTATAATATTAGCTGTCTGTCAGTAAAAGTACCGTCAAAAACGGTCCAGCCGTTTCGGCAAACAGACAGAAAAAACCTAAATTATACTATTTTGGCATAGGAACCTAGTAAACACACATAATAATGCATGTTATGTAAAAAGCGTAATTTTAATATTACATACAGGCACTCCAATTTTATTTATTTCTAGCTAGTATAGATAAATAATTCCGAGGTGTCGTTTGAATTTTGTTGCAAGTGGTTTTTAGAATTTGAACAAAAAAGTATTTACCTTGACGACCCGATTATAAAATTAAAGTCTTTTTTCCAGTTCTCCTGTTTTTATTTTATTGTGTTACAAAATAGAGAACCTCTCTCGATAATCAAAGGTTACCGACGCATATTTTATTGACCGCGTCGTTGGCCTAGTGGCTAGCGTACACGCTTAACTGCATCGACTAACCGCGAGGCTCGGGTTCGATTCCCGACGGGGACTGGCATTTGTGTGATGGACATAGATGTTTGTATTTCCGGGTCTGGGTGTTTATTAAATTTATCCTGGTATCTATTTAAGTATTTCTATGTCTTAGTTTCGTTGTCTAACACCCATAACACAAGATATAATTTGCTTACTTTGGGGTTAGATCAATTTGTGTAATTTGTCCAGTAATATTTATTTATTTATTTATATAAATAGAAGAACACCATAAAAGTGGCTGGTGTGTTAGTATCTTATGGCCGGAATACTAAGTCACAGTGCATGTACACTGGCTACCCATTTAGCATGAAAACCACAATGGCGAAGACTGATGTTTACCCCGTATTGTTCCAGGTCCTCCTCGTACCATATGCATCCCTACCAGGCAGCTCGTAAGAGGCAAGCATAGGATAACTGGGTCACTTCAAACAGGACCACAGAGTGCTGTACCGCAACTCGTCCAGGTAAGGATCCGTCCAACCACCCTCCCTACTCCTGCCGCAAAAATTGCATTGTCGTATTCCGTTCTTGAGGGCAGGATAAGTGATAAGTGTTTTATTTATCGAAACAAGCGTGCTGCTACACACTACTCTACCAACAGAAAAAAACTATAATTTTTTTTATAAGACAATGAACAAACACACGGCTCACTCGATGTTAAATGAACTATAGACACCATAAACGTTGTAGGTGCGTCACTGTCTTGTGGCCAGAATGCTTACCCTATGTGCAAGTCTATCGGCTACCCTACACTCCTTAAATATGACAATTGTTATTACGGTGATGGATTCCTATCTGGGTTAATTGCTACACAGCATTCTATTACCAGTGGCCATGTTCGAAGTGATCAATAATCGCATCTTACGAGCATATCATGCCTGGTAGAAAAGCCGATATTCTACACAAGGGACCCGGACGAACGCGGGGCAAAACAATATATTTTAAAGATATATATATATTTACTTTTCGAGGTAAATTATTAGCTATTGTATTATATACCTGTCTTAGATATGACCTACAATTAACCAGTAGTATACAACAATAGACAGACGTATTCCCAGCCGCCATTGTTTGAAAACATTCAAACAGACCAGAAATCACTTCTCGTTAGTTTTACATATGGTTAAGCAAATTATTAATAAAAATCGCCTCTGTGCTGTCGCCTGTGAAGACTGTTAGCCGCGTAGGGACCTCGGTTCAATTCCCAGGTCAGGCAAATTTCTTAAATGTTTTTCAGATTTTCCTGAGTAAGCATGACATTTCCCGGGATTGGAATGTGCTCGGAGTGACGAGAGGCTTGCCACCTATTACATCAGGGCCTTAGTACCTTGGTTAATCGTGGGTGTTCTAGTATATCTGCTAGACTTACGAGTCGTGGATATACTAGCACACTATGCCTAGCGCTTCGGGAATTATAGGTGTGAAGATAGTCTTATTAATAAAAAAACCCGATTATATACACATACATACATGCCTTTACGCCAGTTCCCTTGCGGATTAGGCAAAGAGCACTGAGTGCCAAGTGTCACGATCCCTGCACACTCGCTTAGCTTCCTCCACGTTCATTAGTCTCTTCATACACACACGCCAATTTCGGAGACTTTTGACACCACCCTCGGATAATAATACCAATAGTATATAGTTTTCAAAAGATAAAAGGAGTCTCGGTGGCCTAGTGTTAAGCGCTTTGGATTTCCATATTGATAGCAAAGTTCGAACACCGCCATGTACCAATGAGTTTCTCTATCTTAAGCACATTTTCTAAGTGTTCTATCGTTGAAGGATCACATCGTGAGGAAACCTAAGATTTGTGCCCGATATTGCAACCCGTCAGATCAACGGACTTAATATCGTCAGCTAATTGTGAGTGTATACATCTACCAATAGGTAGACTCTACCAATACAATATAATAAGTCACAAAATAACGGGGATTTACTTTAATTTTATGTTTCTAGCCCTAAGGACCTGACCTGTATCTAATTACGTCTATCGATCTATTTTGCTTTTTATAAATAGATATATTTCTATAAATAAACCGTAATAATCGTTAATATTATTAATATATACAAAATTATTTTACAACTTGTCAAATTAGCCAAATCTAGCAGTACGTTTATGCGAAATATGATAATTGAAGCTTCGATTTGCATTTTCCGACAAATAAATACGTTTATATTAATATTTTATGCATCCGGATATCCGTCTTGATTTAAAAACAATGTTTATTATATTTACAGTACACAAATAGATTATATAAGTGTATATAATTGAAGGTTATATATACTTGTTTATAGTATATTAGTGGGTAAACTATTGGCCGTCCTCTGGTCAAAATTCTACTATTGTAATGTTAATCTACACAAATAAAGAAAATTGGTGTGTTTGTATGTACCTAATATTAAGATAACCCCTTTTTACTTAATGCATATGTACGTTTACAAGGTACATATACCAAAATAATATTTTTTATAATTTTCGTCTGTCCGTCTATTTGCTCCCGCTAATCTCTGAAAATCGCCTCTGTGGTGTAACGGTACAGGTGTCGCCTGTTAAGACCGTTAGCCACGTGGGGTCCCGGGTTCAA
>DVZL01006539.1:0-11296 GCA_018236625.1 Lasaia peninsularis | reverse complement strand
GAATTGAACCCGGGACCCCACGTGGCTAACGGTCTTAACAGGCGACACCTGTACCGTTACACCACAGAGGCGACATTACACATACTTAGAAACTATACGATCCCTGCTTCCTAAATTAGGTGATGTGATAGCACAGGTATGCTATAGGATAATCAGTGACATTTGAACAATTTTGCACATCTGTATACATGTGAGTACTGCGTGTATTTATCTATATCATTATGTATTTATTTTGCAACGGTTATTAGGTTTTCCACATCATCATAACTTATCCCCAATAAATACTCTATATCTATAGAATAATAATATTTGATGTATGAGGTCTTGGTTTCGATTCCCAGGGGGGAGAGTTGTTCTAGGTTTTTAGATTATCTAAAAAACGTAACGTTACCTACTATTGGATTTATGTCCGATGTGGCATCGGACTTACTACCTGTCATATCATGGGACTTAATATCGTCGGCTAATCGTGGGTGCATAAGTACTTCTGCTTACACTTTAGGGTATATGTGCGAGACGGCATTAATTTTATTTCAAAGTTACTTTTTTAGTGTTCCATACACAAAGAGAAAAAGAAACTATTACTCCGCTCTCGTCTGTCTGTCTGTTTATCTATCTATCTATCTATCTATAAGTCTGTTCCATATAACTGTATGATATAATATCTAGAAAATAGACATTTTTATAAATATTTCTATTGCCGCTGTAGTAAAAACAGAAGGCTCCCATACAAGAAATGTGATTTAGTCGCTTTTAAAGATACCGCACGGAACCCTCCAGACACGAGTCCAACTCGCACTTAGCCGGTTTTTTTTTAATCGACTACAATGATACTATTGTTTAATAAGTGTCGGTACCATTGGACCGGCGCACCCAATCTGTCGATCGTTAGCGTTTTCAAAAGTCCTTCCGATAGGTCCAGATTGGAACTAGGAAACGTCTGGCGAAGCTCGTGGGAAGGTTCCGACACGCCGAGACGCCATTGCAATTTAAAATTACTTCTCTGTTTTCAATCGACTCCAGTGTTTCTCTTTTTGTTTTATACTTAAAGTATTACAAACAACGGGCTGCTTTTACCTCGATTCGTTTATTGAAAACAAACGGGAAAGATATTACAAAATAACATAACTATGAATGTATCGTTTTTGTAATAACAATCATTATATTTGCGGCACATGTGTGCGAAGAAGTTTTTACAAAAATACCAACATATTTTACCATATTGTCGAGTGCAAATTACTAAATCTTGTGAAACAAAGTCTCCCACTGTCTATCTGTATATTCACGATATATTCGAAAAGTAATTTCATATAGTTTTTTATGGGACAAAGACGCGAACAAGCACATGTCTGTCCTGATGGTAACAGAAATACGTAGCCGTACCATCTCCCCTATATCCGGACCGGAACACGACAATATCATTATGGCGGCAGGAATAGGTAAGGCGGTGGATTCCGGGCGAGTTGCTATACAACACTCTACCACCAGTCATGTTAACATGGAAGTGACCCAGTTAACCTAAACTCGCCTCTTGCTATGACAACAAATATTAAAAACAGAATAAAAAAAATTACTTAAGTATATAAAGGGTACCTACACAACAAACTTGATTTTATGCCGCTTTTGTAGAAAATTGTACAGAGCCCTTTGTGCGCGAGTCCAACTCGTACTTGACAGATTTTTTTAAGCTACCAGAGCCTAAATAGTTGAAATGAAGGCCATATCTAGAGGATAGGTCACGGAGGAAACTTCGCCAATTTCCGATATAACTTTACGACCTTGTCCGTACCTACACGTCATAGATTAACGTTTATCACTAGATTAAATATAAGTATCATTACATAGGAAAAATATTTGTACTGTTAATTTGCATTGCATTACAAAGCATAGATGGCAATCCAGATACAAAGCACAAGCAAACATAGATGTTTTTAAGATTCCGTACCCAAAAGATAAAAAAAGCCCTATTACTAAAACTCCGCCGTCCGTTCATCTGTCTGATTGTCACCAGACTGTATTGAAATTTTCACAAATGACGTATTTCTGCTGCCACTATAACAACAAACACTAAAAACATAGTAAAATATACAAATGTTACTATACCACAAACGTGATTTTTTTACGTTTTTATAGGTAATGGTACGGAACCCTTCTAGCATAAGTCTGACTTGCATTTGGCCGGTTTTTATTTAGATTAGTGGTAGAACCCATACATCATTGTCATTTAAAATTACATTTGAACTAGTTGTTTAAACCTTCAGTGCAATATAAATCTAAATGTATATACAAAAAAAGATGATTATAATATTGCAGAATATGTAGATGATAAAAATTCTTTGGATTAATTGCTCCTATTTTATTGATGTACAATGTAAAATTTATGAGTTTAGAAAATAAGAAAAAAGAGCCCACTGAGTTTCTTTCACCGGATCTTCTCAGTGAGTGGCTACGTTCCAAACCGGTGGTAAATTTTAGAATTAGTAACAGCATGTACGGTCTATGTGAAATAAAATATTTGCTATTCTCTTACAATAGGTTTATCCAGCGACCGTATATTGATCGAGGACGCTCTATATAAGTATGAAGAAAATTCGTTAAGAGAACTACAGTAACAAATGTCTAAGAACGATTAACGAGGGGATCTGAACGTTCAACTTTTGCCTCGTTACCGGTTGGCTTGAGATAAGAGAAAAACTTGCAATATGTATAGTTCAGTTAAAAATATATAGAACTATCGAAAATAACCGCGTTCCTTACCTATATAATCGAAAGTAATAACATGTAATTATTTATTATTTCGCCTCTGTGGTGTAACGGTACGGCTGTCGCCTGTTAGAATCGTTAGCCGCGTAAGATTCCGGGTTCAATTCCCAGGTCGGGCAATTTTTCTTTAATATTTTTCAGATTTTTCTGGGCTCTAGTACCTTGGCTAATCGTAGGTGTGTTCTTGTATATCCATTGGATTTACGAGTCGTGGATAAACTAGCACACCTCTGCTTACTTCTTCGGGAGTAATAGGCGTGAAGGTACTTTCTTTTAAAATATATAGCACTATCTAAACCACCCGCTTTACGAATAGATAATAACATTTATTTATTTATTTCTTTGTTATACACAGATCTACATAACAAAAACAATCACTGAAAGATATTACAGTACGAAGGGCGAGCTTATCTCCTACAAAAGATATTTCTGCCAGTTGACCCGTGGAAAAGAAATATAAAGAAACACAGAAAACGCCAACTTGGCGTACAATCATGTGGGACATCAAATCCAACATGACCACTGGTAGTCACCGCCTTGACTACCGGTGGTCATGTTGGATTTAATATATGCTCACCTCTTACGAGCTGCCTGGTAGGGAGACAGATGGTCTATTCACAAGGGATCCGGACCAATATGGGGAATAACACATACATATCTTCACACCAGATCCCTTGCGGGGTAGGCAAAGAGTATCGAGTGCAAAGTGTCTACAAACTTGCCTAGCTTCCTCCACATTCATTACTCTTTTCATACAAACACGTCAGTTTCGGAGACCTTTCACACCACCCTCGGATACATGAGCAATTTTATCGTGAAATTTAAATCTAGGTCTCCCCAGGTACCCCACAGCCACATTCGCATTGTGTATCTATTTTCTACAACTGCATTATGTCTCTTTGAAAAGTGGCTATAAATATAATAACAACATCTCGCGGAACCTGTGAATTTACTTAAAACTCCCGCAGGCATCTATTGAAATATCAATGTAAACGAACCTTATGTTCTCTGAAGCCTAATCAATTTATTTGCCAAAATGTATTAGAATTGGTTTTGCTGATTTGAAGTTAAAAATTAACATACTTTTAGGATATTATTATTATTTTTTATAAAAGAAGACAAACAGTGGGTCACCCAATGGTAAGTGATCACCGACGCCCACGAACACTCGCAACACCAGAAGTATCACAGATGCATTGCCGACCTTTTAGGAATGAGTATGCTTTTTTCTCCATAACCACCACCATAACATAAGAAATACCACCGCTGGTAATTCGTTCCACATAGGTGTTGTACAAGGCAAAAAAATGCCTTAGAAAACGCACGGTTGAGCAATGAGCAGCACCACGCATCAAGGTGGTAGGCGTGGTATTTTAAAATCTGTTGCGATATCCTGACCTGAAACTCAGCGGCAGGTATTAACAACTTCTCGTCTCTCTTCAAAGCATTCCCTATGGTAAATGAGGTAGAAGACACTGAGTGAATAGATATCTCTACGTAATATTAGCAAGAAGATTCCTCAAGAAACGTCGATGGCCAAGGCGGAGTTCGAATGAAATAGAAACCTAACAAACTCGTATTATATTCTAAAAATATTCCAGACATCAAATTAATACAGGGTTCACAGACACAGCTGAAGATAAAAGGGATATTTGGGGTTTTATTAAGGGTTATTGAGATCATATGGTTTTGAATATACAAATAGATCCAAATGAGTTTATATCGAATCTTTTTTCGAACTAGTTTCAATAGTCACTGACTAATTATTTCGGAGAGTTGGTTTGATAGTTTTGCTTTTTTAGGTTTCCGTACCTTATTAATAAGACTTTGCTCTCCGTCTGTCAGTCTATAACCAGGCTAAACAGTTGATTTTTCACTGATGATATATTTGTATTGCAGCTATAGCAACAAGTACTAAAAATAGAACAAAATAAATTTATAAAGGGTGCTCCCTTACAATAAACGTAATTTTTTGTCGTTCTTATAGATAATGGTACGGATCCCTACGTGCGGGAGTCCAACTCGCACTTGACATATTTTTTATATAGATACATGATGTACTCACGAGTATCTTGATGGTAAGAGACTACCGTGGCCTATATACATTATAAATGTTATAGGTGCGTCGTTGTCCTGTAGCCGGAGTGCTAGACCTAGTATGCAAGTCTACTGGTTTCCTTATCCTCTAGACCGGAAAACGACAATGTCATTATGGTGGCAGAAGTACCTAGGTGAGGCGGTGGATCTCTACCTGGACGGGATGATGCACAGCACTCTACCACCAGTAGTCTCGTTGAGCAGACGTCAACTGGGTCCCAGTTGACGTCTGCTGCCTGGTAAGGAGGCAAATGGTCTATTATACATTGAAGACCCGGAGAAAAATAGGAAAAATAAATATCCCACAGTTTTTAACAAATAGTCTATAACCTTAAAATGAAAAAAGTGATTTCAAATCCAAATGACTAGTAACATAGGGAGATACACAAATATTCGGATTACCTGAAGGTTGTATAATGGCTTCGAGAAAGTAGTCGCTTTATAATATTCTCAGAATATCTAGTTTCATTTCACTTTAAAATAAACAATTTAAACCAAGCTTTATGTGTAAAACGTATTTTAATTGCCTTTTTTATACACAATAGATGCGGTACAGAACCCTACGAGCACGAGCCCAACTCGCAATTGGCCGGTTTTTATTAAAGGTTTTATAGGTCTAATTTTATATTACGAGTTTATACAAAACTGATAGGACATTACAAACCGACCCTATAAAACAATCTTGACGTAATCATAATATCAAATTTCCATAAACTTATAAAAAGCAAATGAATAATCATAATTATGACTTATTAAATACATAAAAGGTAATAAAAAAGCGTTTGCACAATACTTTGTCATGCTTGTGCTTCGATAAACAGTAGGGTCGTGTGTTAAAAACATCGATGTTATCGATATTTTATAAAATACTAGTAGACTCGTGACTTTTACATGACAAAAAAATGATAAAATAATAATGCAACTATTAATTGTGATATAAGTTGTCCTATCTTTGTGCAAAGTTTGAATAGAATTGTTTAAGTAGTTTAGGAGTACATAGCAAACAAACAACGGGTCGCTTATTTATATACATTAGGATAACTTTATTGTTTAATTTTTAGCAATCTTTATTTAGACACCAAGCATTCACATAGCATTAAATGTCTTATAACATATAGAAAGGCAACGAGTATTTCTTACCTTAAATATATTTCTGTAATCTGTGGTGTTCCTCTTTGTTTGTGGTTTGATAAAATGGTTGCGCACAGCAACATGAATTATTTGGTGTACATAACATGATATCTAAAAACATGCCAGATCCTGTACGGGTTAAACAGAGAGTATCAACTGCTTAGTGTCACGATTCCTACCAAGCTTCTTTCATATTAATTACTCTCAACATAGAACCACGTTGGTTTCGGAGACTTTTGACACCATCTTTGGATAATAGATGACCAATTTAATTGTGGAATTTCAACTGAAATCTGTCCGATTACCTAGAGTTATCCTTATTTGCATTTTATATATGATTTGTCAATCTTTCAAGTCTTTCTCTCTATATACGGTACCCGGACGACCGAGCTTCATTTGGTAGTCCTTATTTTGCCAAAATTGCATCTGACAGTAAATATTATGAAACTGGAGTCGGCACTATTTAACAACAAGTGCTACCGATAGCGTTGATAGATCTCATGATTCGCAATTTCATAAGACCTGTCTAAATCATTTTTTTAATTGTAGTTCTCTTAGGCATAAGACTTGTCGATACTATTTACCCCTAAACCTCTAGGTACTAAATTTTAGGGAAATCGTTTCAGCTATTTCCGAGATCGACGGTATAAATAAATATGTATTAATAAAATAAACAAGAATTTATTGCTCGTTTAAAAGTATTAGAGAATTAAAAAAAATTATAAATTGAAATCTCGAAGTATGCTACGTATGCAAGTCAATCTCAAGCAAAACAAAGAAGTAGCCATTAAGGTGGTGCATCATTTGCATTAAAAATACAGTTTCACGTGAAACTTTCCGGCCGTAAAGAAAACAACTGAAGTTCAAGCTTTTATGGATCAAGACGTTGCACTATTATAATGAGAGAATAGTTTTCTCTGTGAAATTTTTTTGTTCAAAAATTGCATTCGTTTTATTCACTCACAGATTTTTGAAGAATATGACATATACCTTATCATTGATTTTTTTAATAATAGATCTAATTTTTTTAACCTACCTAGAGACCTACACTGAATAACATTTTAAATAACTATTGATTAATATTTACGGTTAAGCCATATTACCCCACCTGTAGCACCTGCATCTTTACTAAGAGTATTGAATTAAAATGAATTTCTCATCGCACATGATGTCTCTGTGAATTAAATAGGGATAAAATGTTGCCAATGTTTTTTTAGATTTTCGATAGTAAATATTCATCCAAACATATAAATATTTTCAAAATGTTTATATAGTGTTTATTTGTGATATTAAAATAACCGTTTTCACAAAAAATACTAGTACATATACCAGAATAACATTTAGTAACGGATCAACCATCATTTTGAAATGAAATGAAATTTATTTATTTGCCGAATATGTGTGTTAAAAGTTGTCACAAAATAAACGTTTTTAATTATACCAACAAATTCTACCACAATGTGCTGTGCAAATATTTAAAAACATAATTTATATTTATTTACTTATTAAACAATATATTATATACTAGTTATTATCCATAAACATTATTTTCATACAATATAATAACCCAGTCAGGAGAAAAAACGGCTAAAAAAACTCCCTGGCAACCAGATTAAAGCCTCACTACTTTGTGCTACCACCGTTTCCAAACCTAGCCAGTCAGTAAGCCACCTTGTTTAGGCTATCTCTGTTTTGATATTAAAGTCGCAGGCACAACTACCCTGTATTATTAATAATATCACCTCGATATTATTATATAATTTTGACATCCCTATTATGGAAATAAGCTACGTTTGCGGTCAAGTGTGAAAGGCGGCGGCGCGTGCGCAGCGTAACAATGAAATATGTGGGATCTGGATTTGCAACAATACACAACATACAACGCCACTTTTTTTGTATTTTAATTCACTATGGCTAATATTTACTTCTTTACAAATATTAGCCATAATAAAATGTTTAAGTTCATGATGAAATCTGATGAACTGATAAAGGCGACGCGTGTAGATTTTGTCTTAAAAATGTATGTGGAAACTAAAGTTTAACAACTAAATATTGGCGTTTGGCATGTTGTTTATTTTTAAACTGGCCGTGCCCGCGACTTCATCCGCGTTTTTATTCAATATTTTATTGTATACATTTCTGAAATAAAAGGCAAAGGCTTTCCTTATTACATCAGCTGTCTGTCAATGAAATTCCCGTCAAAATCGGTCCAGCCGTTTAAAAGATAAGCAGGTACAAATATACAGACATATAGACCAATATTCTAAAAAATGTTGTTTGAGTATGTGTACCTTGTAAATATACACGTGCATGTAGTAAAAAGCGGTTATTTTGATATTACATCTAGACACTCCAATTTCATCTATTTGTAAAGATAATTTCACCCCAAGCAGGATATAATTTCGGGACTTTGTCTCTTATTGTCAGAGATATATAATTAAAAACGAATTAAGTTCACAAAAAAATATCCAGAGCACAGGGGAAGCATATAACTGAAAATATATAAAGCCAATTTGTTGTCCCGTTTATAATTTTAATTAAAAGTAACAGTATTACTTAGAACACCAATTTTCTCTGTTACAAAGAACAATCAATCTCAATTACCGGTGTCGATATCTAAGATTGTTATCGCGAGGTCCAAAACAGTGTAACTTAACAATTTTTCCCAATAAAAGTCGGAAGCGATCTCTATAAAAAAATCGGCCAAGTGCGAGTCATACTATATCTATAAGTATCAATTATGAAAACAAAAGAGTTTTTTGATTTTATAATTGATACTTATAGATATACTATATGTTATTTTTGATAAACCTCATCTTTAACAACTATAGATGTATATATACGAGTAATAAACTTAGGCGATACATAGTAAAGTATCAATCAATAAGAAGAAATTGTATATACATGAAGAAAACTAAATTATAAACACTCAGTCTAATGGTACTGGGTTCTAAAAATGAATAGCGCCATCTATTGGTTAATTAGGTCGTTCGTTATGTGGAAGCTTTGAGTATTTATTTTATTCCGTATTTTATATATTAACTGTCCAGGTTCATGATAGCCTGGTGACAGACGGACGGAGAGCGGAGTTTTAGTAATAAGGTTTTACGCTTTGGATACGGTACCCTAAAAACCTTATTATAAAGATACGAAAACAGGAAAGATAATAAAGATAAGTCAAAGTACGAGTATTTTAGTATTTAATTTCCCCGCGGCCGAACTTTCGGCTTCGGCAAATTGGAGAAAACTTCTCTTCATTTCCGATACCTACTGAACTTTCAAACTGAGGTCTGTATGTCTGTGGACATTATATAGCTATGCGTGTGTTTTATGTAATCATTATTTGGCTATTAGGCTGTTTTCGAATCAAAACTTTTACGTTTATACTCCATAAATACTATATTCCTACTAATATGATAAATAGGAAAGTAACTCCGTCTGTCCGTCTCTTACGATTTCACGCCTAAACCACTGAACCAATGTTGATGAAATTTCGTACAGCGATATAGTTGACCTTGAGGAAAGACATAGGTTACTTTATAACCGACAATATTAAAAAGGGGGTATGTTTTTACGCAATAAATATTACAAGCCTTTTTTATGGGATAAGACGGCGAACAGGCAAACAGGTCTCCTGATGGTAAGAGACCACCATGGTCTATGGCCCATAGACACCATAGATGTTGTAGGTGCGCCGCTGCCCTGTGGTCGGACTGTTAGACCTTATGTGCAAGTTTACCGACTACCCTACCCTCCGGACTCGAATACGACAATGTCATTATGACGGCAGGATTAAGTAAGGCGGTGGTGGATCCCTAACCTGGCGAGTTGGAAAAATGTCTGCTCTTTAATAATTGTCTATGTTATCAAAATAATTCACCCGAGCGAAGCCGCGGGCGGAAAGCTAGTACTATATACAAAAATTAGCCGCAAAACAATTTGTTTTTGATTAAATATGCAAGTTTTCAATTACTTAAGGAATTAAGGAATCCCCTCCAAACGGTGACTCAAAAAAAATATAAAGAACGCTTCAAATTTTTTAAAAATTGCAAAATCTTCAATAGTTAATTTTTTTTAATTTTTTTTCTCATTATATCATTTTTTCTACAAAAAAAATAGAAATATATTTGCGTTGATATTATTAATGACATTACATTTTTTACTGTAGCAGTTTTTTAATAAAGACGTAGTAATCAAACCCAAGCCTGTAGGGTATTAAGCATACACGCTAGCCCCTCTCCCATTAAGGCAGTTAATGTTTATAAAGTGTTGAATACGTTAAGCAATACTGAACCTAATGTATTCAAAAAAAAATTAATTCAAAAGCGGCGCGTGCGCTACGCTCGCACCAAACGAACCGTACTTCCTGCGAACATACGGCTACTACATAACAATTAGTCATATGTAATAATGCTTATTAGGCAACAGGTGTTAATTAAAGTTTTGTTTAAACTAACTTAATGAATTAAATATTTTCGAGTTATCTTTTTAATGGGAGTATACCATCTGTTATTTTTTATATTCTACTATGTTAGAGCCCCGGTGCCTTAGTCGTACGCGCTTTGGATTTCCATTTCGGCAGTCCGGGTTTATTTTTTATCTAAATTTAGAACATATCTGTGTGCTCTTACGGTGAACGGAAATCATCGTGAGGAAAGCCGATTTGGGCCCGAAATGGCGACGGACTTGACACTTGTAGCATCATGGGGCGGCTAATCGTGGGTGCACATGTATCTCTGTCTACTCTTTTAAGGATAGGAATGGCGGTATTTATTTTATTGTATCACTACATAGTATAAAACAAAGACGCTTTCTCTGTTTTATATCCCTATGTATGCTTAAATCTTTAAAACTACGCAATTGTGATGTGGTTTTCTTCAATAGATAAAATGTTTCAAGAGGAAGGTTTTGATGTTTATGACATGTTTAGTATACCCATGCGAAGTCGAGGCGGGTCGCTAGTTAGAAATAGAAAATATTTATATCACATTGAAATGATCTTTGTGACGCGTGTATATCATTCTAAAATTCACTACCGGATCGGAACGCAACCAAGTTTTAATATTCATAGAGTTAATATTTATTTTGCCGCTATAACAACAAATACTAAAAACAGAGTAAGATTAATATTAAAAGGATGCTGCCATACAACAAACGCGATTTTTTGAAGTCTACAGTTACTGGTACGGAACCCTTCGTGAGGGAGCTAGACTCGCACTTGGCTGTTTTATCCGAACTAATATTATAAATGCGAAAGTAACTCTGTCTGTCTGTCTGTATGTTACGCTTTCACGCCTAAACCACT
>DVZL01006538.1:0-11297 GCA_018236625.1 Lasaia peninsularis | reverse complement strand
TCGTGAAAGCGTAACAGACAGACAGAGTTACTTTCGCATTTATAATATTAGTACTGATTGAAATATAATGTAATAAAGTAATAATTATTTAAAAACGCGAACAAAGTCGCAGGCACAGTTAGTTAATAATATGGCAGATTTTATTATTGGTATTCTTTCTTTCATATTAATTGGTAATTTCGAGCTTTTGGGGATATCAGGCGTGAAGTATTTTTTACCCACCTCCCATCACGCCTTATACATCTAGGTAGGTACCTGTCTGCAACTATTATTTCATTATATGGGTACAATAATTCATTAACTAATTATATTAATAATTAATATACTTATTTCAGTACCAGGCTTTGTTCTTTAATCTTCAGGTTTGTGTTTGGGAAGGTACTAAATTGAAAAAGATGGGTTTATTTCGTTAGTTTGATAATTGGCAACCTGTCTTCCAGCAAATCAGTAATATTGTCATAAACATTTTCGTGTAAAAGTTGCCACCACACTACACCACATATTGCACTATCAAAAACACACACACGCACGCCAGCACGCACGCACGAACGCTCGCACGCACGCACGCACGCACACACACACAAATTAGTAACATTAAAAATAAATAAAATATACACCAAATAACTATTTATTGATAAGTTAAACAATTTATGAATAAAATAATTACAGTGATAACAATAAATAATTGTAAATATTTGCATTATATAATTTATATTACTGTACTCACACATATTACACCGACTTATGTTTTGGCTTCACTCTCTCATATTCGCTCGAGATAAGCCCTTTGTATAATTATCATTTTTTAAATAAATAATTAAATAAATTAGGCCAACATATACTCTTAAATAATAAACGCATATAAGCTTATTTACTACAACTATAACTCGTTACACTTATTAACTAAAATAAATATTAAATACTAATTTTAAACGATTAGGTTTTTACCAAAAAAAACTTTAATGATCGGATAACTGCACTAATACAAAATATTTAATATTCAACCTCGAAAGTTCTACATTAATACGAAAGATCTACTAGTTTAAAATCCCATTTTGGTATATTTATTACAAAAAAGAACTAACAGAAAGTATTTTTAAGAAACACATTCTGTCGAATTCAAACCCAGCTTGTCAAAATCGCGGTTGTTGGAAGGGGCGAGGGACGCAACTTTAATATATTGTACATCCAACTTGTATATTATATTTTCAAAATCATTTTGTTTTCCTTGTCACGATGTTATAAGAAACAGGGAATATCCAGATCAAGTGATCATACGAAGCAAAGTTCTGTGTTACAGCTTGTAGTGGTGACTATTTTCAACTATCTAGTACATTTCTGTTGATTCCTACTATAGGAGCCGACATCTGAACATCATCATCTTCAGTGTCGCTGTACGTCAGCCTCCTAGGTCGAGGCTTCACCTGCTTTTGCGCTCGACTTTTCCTGGGCGTATCATAAAGTGCTGGTTTAGTAATTGATTTGTTGCTTTTGAAGCTGCAAGGTGTAGTTCTTGGCACTCGTAAATCTAAAAATAAAGATTGTTTTTTTAATATAATAAAGGTGTAGTTACTACGTTCGGGACAATCTCACTCTGGATGTCCTTCCACTTGTTGGTCTTCTGGTGAATAGACTAGGACATTTACTTTTAACAAAACAATGTCTATGATATTATGTTCCAAGACCATAAACAATGTCTATGATATGTAACTAGACGTCGAGCACGCTCGCCGTTTTGATACAACAATGATAGCAAATACACATGATTTTTTTATTTTTTTAACATTACTTCAAGTAATTATAGAACTGAAAAACAACTCAACGTTACATTACATGGAAATGCTCGAAGAAATGCTTTAGTCTATACTCATCTTTTGACAACATAAAAACTGAGCAACACGCATTACTGATCGTATTATGTTTTTACAGGCGTTTCTCAGAATTGATAATAAAGTTAATTTTAACTTTGTAGGTTTAACTAGTACCTACACTTGTAAAATCTTACAAAGTTAAAAATTAATACATGCGTAAAAATATAAAGATAATTAAAGTTTGAACCCAATTTATATTTAGAATGTTACTGTAACGATTACGAAAAAAAATTTCTATTTTGTTTAATAGTAAAAGCTCTTAAGAGTATGCCAAAAGCAAAAATGACGAATAGTAAATAATTCACACCTTTTTGAAATTATTAAAAAAAGAAGCAATATGTATTTAATTAAATGTTTTTTTTATTTATTTTATAAATTCTACATTAGCATTATATTGTCTGTTAAGTAATACTTAAATATGAAAATAATTTTTTGAGAAACTACTATAAATCTAATTATTTATTATCTTGGCTAATCGTGGGTGTGTTCTAGTATATCTACTGGACTTACGAGTCGTGGGTATACTAGCACACCTCTGCCTTCCTCTTCGGGGATAATAGGCGTGAAGGTACTTTTTTTTAAAAATTATTATAACATATTAATACAATACAAATAATTAAAATTGGAGTGAGTGGAGAATCTGTATACCACTATTTACTAAATGCATATGTACCTAAATTTACAAAGTTACATAATATTACCTAATATATTATATACCAAAATAATATTTTTAAGAATTTTTGTTTGTCTGTCTGTCTGTCTAATCGATAATCTCTGCAACGACCGGACCGAGTTTGACGGGAAGTTTTACATTATAACGATACATTTTATATTATAACCATATTAATAAAAAAAAAGTTTTATTATCATTGCTGATGAACTACACGGGTATAAGTTCTGAATATATTTCTATTATAAATAAGAGAGTTAATATCTCACCTCGTTTGATTCGGGGCTTCTTGGCACTTTTTTTGTTATATTTCTCGATGCGTTCTCCCAACATCTCACAAATTTCGGATAAACTGAACATTTTCTATTAATTATTCGTAACAACTACAGCAGTGAAAGTCAAAGTTGAAATAATTAAAAAATGTGCCACCAGTTCTATATATTTCTAAATTTTTATCAGTTCGAAGCTTTAACCCTCACTTACTTAATTACATCATTAAGTAATTATTCATCAGGATCGCTAAGTAGAGTGTTTACTAATACTTCGGGAATAACAACATTCTTTAATTACCTACCATTGATGATTTTATTGAATAAATCAATTGAAATAAATAAATGTAGTCACGCCAATATCCCTGAATGCGTAGGCAGAGGTACACACTTATGCACACACGATTAGCCGACGATATTAAGTCCCTTAATGTGACAGGTGGTAAGTCCGTAGCCATAACGACATAAATCAAATCTTAGGAAACGTTATGTTTTTCAGATAAAATAAAAAAAACTCATTGCACACTTGCCCTACTTGGGAATCGAACAGGGACCTCGTGCGTCATATTTGGACACCGACTGCGCCCGACCACAGAAGCGATAACGAATAATTAATAATAATGATATACGAGTCTTGTAGAAATAAATGTAGTTTTACAATGGTAAATAAATAGTTTTTGATTATTTATGCATATGCATAGGTTTTTTATGCCCAAATTTAGATTTTGGGTTTTTCCTCTCTCCTAAGGAATAACCTTAAGAAAACGGGATAAAAAAAAACTTATAACCTACCTCGGAACACAGGTTACTCGGTTGCTAAATTTCTTCACGATCGGTTCAGTAGTTTTAGCGTTTTTTTTTTATGATATTGGAAGGCAAACAAGCAGACGAATTTCCTGATGGTAAGAAATATACGTCGCCTATAGACACCAAAGGTGAAAATGGTGTGTTGCCAACCTGACACTGGGATGGTAAGCCCCTTGCGTGAGGAGTTTACCGGCTACCCTACCCTTAAAACCACAACACGACGATGACGACCACTGACACTTTTGTGGCAGGAATAGATAAGGCAGTGGTACCATTCCGGGCGAGTCGTTGCAAGACTCTACTATCTAGTCAATGTCACGTTGTTGGCGATAATAGACCCTGTGCTCGCCTCTTACAAGCTGCCTGGGTGGAGGCAGTTGGCCTATTCTACACTCCGGGCGAGTTTCTACGTAGCTTTCCTACCAGTGACACTCGAATCTTACTGGTCGAAATTATAATAATTCCAAAAAAACAGTTATTTTTGAAAGAACACCTCTTCCTGTTAAAGTTTCGTTTAAAGTTTATATAGTATTCAGTTATATTAGTTTCTAAAAAAAAGTGATTTTTGTTTTTCTTTAAGAACATTTGTAAATGGAATCGTAAAAATAATGAACAGAAAAAATAAATATGTAACAAGCAAAAGATAAAACGATCGAAAGTTGCTTAAAAATAAATGGGATCCCTTTTTAAATCAACTCGCTCTTGTCAAACGAAATAGTCACAACGATATCGGAACACGAAAGCCGGGTTGTAATGTGCCCCATTAATTAGGCTAAACAATGTTTTGGCAAACCGTAAATACTTTCAAGTAAAACAGGTTATTAAACGCAGCCCACGACATCGTTTTTTTGCCAGATTATTTATCGCAATTTCAATTTTTGTAAATTATTGACAATAGCCTCCAACTTAACTTTGCCCGCATTCCTTTCTTTAAGATAAACCTTTACTTTTGCACTTCAAGAATAAGATCTCAGCAATTAGTATTCGTCCGAAAAATTGCATGTTATATTCCTTAAAACAGCTGGGTTGTCAAATTCAAAAAATTTATTTAAAATTCTGATTATTTTAAAGATTAATATGTTCATTGCTTTTAGTACAAGCATATAGAAATAATGAAAAATGAAAGATTAACAAAACAGATATACAATGTGAAAGTGGGGAGACCTCGGTTGACATTCCACGACCAAATATCGGGAGTATTATCATTATCAGTGTCAAAAGTCCCCGATATTATCTGATATAATACGGGATAAGGTAGACGAGGAAGAAGAAGAGAAGATGGACAGCTAATTCCCACCAGGTTTTCCAACAGGAAGTTCTGTAAACTGCTTTTACTATAACAAAGGATTTAGTAGTTTGTAAAAAATACCTTTTTATTGGACCTAGTATATATTTATATAAAAACATTTCTCATTTCCACAGACATTTTAATGATCACTTTATCTCAATCTTTTTTTTGGGTAAGAAAAAATTCGTTAACCTTAAAAATAGTCGCAACAAGTTAATTTTAACTTCTCTATTTAATAGGTAACACAAATTACTTATTAAATAAAACTAGCTGTCCCGGCGGTTTTGTACAACCCCCACACTTAGGGTGACCATTTCTCGACATTCTACCCGATATAGACACAAGATTTCATGAAAAAGTATCCTATGTCCTTTTCCTGATTCTAAATTACCTCCCCACCAATTTATAGTCAAATCGGTTTAGCCGTTCTTGAGATATAAATAGTGTAATTAAGACAACTTTCTTTTATATATATAGTTTTAAATTGGCTGTATATTAAAGAAAAGAAATCTAATATTAAAAGATCTCGAATAGATCAAAACACGTATCTTCACCCGTACCAATTAGAAGCCGCGTGTGATGTCATATCCCGGAGCGATCTCAAGAGCTTCCGGTCTCATTCTGATGCTCCTATTAGAGTTCATGGCACAGGGTTAAACACGAGAACTACCGGGAAAATGGGATGCTGATCTGAGAAATTATTAATGATCCGTGAAGCTATTACAACAAAGCAATACGTTTTTAACATTTAAAATTATAAATGTTAAAAGAAAGTTGATTGGTGTAAATATATTTTTATATAGAATAAAGTACAATGAACCTCATCATCGACGGAAATTTGTCATCATCATTATCATTCGTTCACGCCGTATCCGGCGATATTACTTTTAAAAATATTTAACCCTTTGTGATACGCTTTTACGAAAAAAGAACGCTTCAACTCGTGCCATCTATCCTAGGCCCATTTAAGCTTGTACACGTCTTCGTAGAATACTCTAGTACTTCGTATCATGAAGAGGTAGTAATTGGAGATTACACTCCTTGCAAAGACCTATCTATACTAATATTATAAAGAGGAAAGATTTGATTGTTTGTTTGTTTGTATCGAATAGTCTTCGAAACTACTGGGCTGATTTGAAAAGTTCTTTTACCATTACAAGCCGACATATCCCTGACGAACATAGGTTACTTTTAACCGCGAGAAAATGCTTAATTCCCACGGGGATACAGTAAGAATTATCTTTCCGACTTATCTACTTCACATAACTACTAGATGGCTACACCGATTGGCTTGAAATTTTGTAAAGATATTTCGATGGTTTCTTGGATGATTTAAAAATAAAATAGGACCCGATAGGTGGCGTTGCTGTAATTGTGTCAACTACGAACTAACCGTGTGAAGCTGGATCGAGCTTTTAGTCTCCAATATTAAGCATCTTGTTTTGATTTTGTTAAATCACAAAACTCATAGAGTGACTTAGCAATACTACGTGCTGTGGACAGATCTTTATTAGGAGTGTTGGTATCTAGCCGGCACCTCACACTGAGTAGTATCGTTTTTGTTGACAATAAATCAATTTGTCACTTCCTAAGAATAAACTTTTCAAGTTCTTCTCATTTTCACGGATACGGTTTCATTTAAAACGCCACAATATTTTACAAAGACTTGGCTTTATTCCACGTGCACTCTCTACGTGGATGTTCCGAACTGATATTCCCCGGCCTTACCGAATGAACGACATGAACAAAGATGGAAATGGCGCCCTGTTGTCTTTCAATATTTATTTATTTTACTATCTTTCCGCACGCAGCATCGTCCGCCTTAATTATCAAAGGTTAATTTTTTTCCAATTTATAATGCTTATTGCGTAAAAACATATCCTCTTTTTAATATAGTCGGTTAAAACGTAGCCTATGTTTTATTTTGATGTATAAGCTATCTTACTGTAAAGTTTCATCCAAACCCGTCAAGTAGTATTTTCGTGTAAAAGTAACAAACATCTCTCACACTTTACTTGAAAGTAGGATATACCTATTAATTATCTTATTATTATAAACTTTCATTTAGACTCGACTTATTTTAACCCTGTCTTACTTTAAACTATCTTATTTATTTATAACGGCGATCTCGGAAACGGCTTTAACAATTTCGCTGAAATTAGAAATCAAGGATTCTATGAGTTAAAAAAATTATAGGTCTTATAAAATTGCGAAAATTATGACATCTATACAACTCTGTTAGTAGCACTTGGTGCAAAACAGTCAGTCCGGTTTTGTAGACTTAGGCGAAAGCTGACACTGACAAAAAGAACCAAGCTCGGTCACCCAGGTACTACAAAATAAAATTAAAATATTTATAACCAGGTTAGACAAATAGAATTATCTGATCCCCACACTAGGCTGAACCTGTCCTGTGGGGAAACAAACGCTTGACAAAAAATAAACTTACGGCTAATAAATGAATATGGCTTTCTTACAAAATACAAATAAAATCAGTTATAAGTATCAAAAACTAAATAAAATAGATAAAGTTAATTACTAATTTCAGTAAACTTTATTTACATATTTTCACCAGTTCTTCTGTATCATCGTATGACATTGTAAAAAGATATTTTGACAATAATATTTTAGTTTCTTTAACAGTGGAGTGCTTGAAGTTAAATAATTAGAAGGAATAGAACACTTTTCTGAATTATATTCGTATATAATATAGTAGTAGTATATAGTAGTGTATATTATATTATGAAAGGAATAATAATAGTTGCCAAGTTGACTGTTCCATATCTTTTATCAAATACATTAAAATTTAGCTCAACAAATAAATAAAGCCGTCATACACGTGTTTAACGAACGCGACATGAAAATATGACAGTGATTTCTGTGAAATTCGCGGAATATGGAACAGTTCTGTGGATTTCTATTTATCTGTGACTGTCCGTCGGTTTATTTTAATACTTCGATTGCTTGGTTTTTGACCTCTGTAACGTGAATAATTTTCTTGTAGTTTTATTTACGCGGGAGCTGGTTTTTTCGGAGTGAAATTTTAGCAAAATGACTTTTCTTTTTGTATACGAAAGCCAATTTATTTTATGAATTTTTAAGATGCATAGAAATAATGAGCTCTCAACTGAGTAGATGGGCGTTTAAGCTGAGTTTTACCAGACGAAGGGCAAGTGACAAGTTATATCGATTGCAAATACCCGAGGCGAAACCTGGTTAAATTATAACATGAATTCGGGAGATTTACACAAAATGTCTACCACATTTTTAGAAATGTTGGTGCTAGTTAAACTAAGCTATAGCTAAAACCTGTAGGTATATAATTCGGTATGTGTCTAAACTAAATCAACATTAACCAACAAATAATTAAAAAAAGAATACAATAAATATATAAAGGATGCTCCCATACATCACACTTGTTTTCTCGTTTTTATAGGTAATGGTACGAAACCCACTGTGCGCGAGTCCGAGTCGCACTTGATCGATATTTAAAGTTATATATTATATGTTAAAAGCGTATTGTTAAAGCGGCAACAAAAATACATCATCTATGAAAATTTCAACGATCTAGCTATCACGGATCATGAGATACCGTCTGGTGACAGACGGACAAGCGAACAGCGGAGTCTTTGTAATGGCGTTCCGTTTTTCAACTTTGGGTACGGAACCCTAAAAATGACTCATCAACTTGGACGGATCAGCTCAAAAGAGCAACGTGTATTTCTTAAAATCAATAAAAACGTCGGTTTTCCTTCTAATACCATGTATATGTATGACACTATCGTATTAGAAGCACTGCAATAACACTTTCCAGAAACATACTGTTAAGCTTTGGAAAAGTCAAAGCTACGTACAAAAAGAAACCTATTTATGCTTGTTTTTTGTTGATGAATTACACAAGTTGAACTAAAAGTTCATGAGGATGTTTGCTTTTTTGTATGCGTCACAAGTACCGTTTGTGTGATTCGTGTGATTGTTTTTGTTCTTAGGGTTCATTTGAGTATAATACCTGTAGAACATCTACGATGCCAACAATTTTAGGATAAAAAAATATGGACTTGATGAAAACCAACGAGATATTGTAAACAAATATTAATTGAGACAAATTGTTCATCGAAATAGCTTTTCCCAAATTGTTCTGACGGTCATTAATTCTGGATGGTATTTGTTCCACGTTCAGGAAGCGCGGAGATCGGTGCCGGTGTCTCGGTAAATTTATGAAGTGACCAACCAAGAATGTGACTACGAAAGCTAGACGACAGCTCTATTAGTAGACTTAAATTTAATTTCTGTAAACAAATATTGGCAATTCACGAGTTGCGCGCTAATGAATGGTCACTTGTCTATCTTTTGAATTATAATAAAACTGTAGAATAGTGAGCTCTATACATTGAAGATATTTAAAATATCCGTCGAGTGCGCACGAAGGGTTCCGCACCTTTATATATTATAAAATCACAAAAAAAAAACAAATTTGTTGGATGGGAGCAAACTATGTATTCATATACTATATTTTGAGTATGTGTTGATATAGCGGTAACAGAAGTAAATCATATGTAAAAATTTCAACTGTCTAGCTATCACGGTTCATGAGATACCTGGTGACAGATAGACAGACGGACAGCGGAATCTTAGTAATAGGGTTCCGTTTTTTACCTTTTTGGTGTGGAACCCAAAAAATAGGTCAAGTCAACTTAAAACGGACAACAGACAACACATTTTTAAATGTTTTAGATTTTTGGTCTACCTGTCTATCTGTTTCTCCGCCGCGATTTGCGTTAAAACTACTGAACCGATCGTGACAAATTTGGCAAGCGGATAGCTTTCATGCCTAGATTGGTTATAAGCTGCTCTTTATCCCGTTTATTTAAGGGGGTCCCCGGGAGAGGTATTACGAGCACTGAGCAAAAGTTTAATGGCGGCAAGAATAAATCGACGCTCGCCTATCGCCCTAAAATATTATATTTCATGTTAAAGTAATTTTAAACGTCGCCATATCTACATAACCTAGATCCAACGATCACTCTTCCGTCAGGATCATATCTCGAGTGACAGATCTAGCCAATCCCACCACTTTCAGTAACAATGATCTAAATTTTCCTCGTAATTTGACCGTGGGTGCAATGAACGTAAATATTTTCTTTTTTTAATGGAAATTGTTGGCACTTGGCACATTAGGTGAAGACTTGGGAGACAGCTGTCAGCAATAAAGCAGACTAACACGAGGCGCACAAAGAGAATTACACTTTAGACATTTAGTCGCGATGTCGATCTAATATAAATAGTTTGAAGGCGGTCATCGATACACAGTTAATACATTATCAATTTAACCGAAGTCATGGGCACCTCTGGCAAAATCTATATATATAAATAAAATTGAGGTACCTGTTTGTAAAATTATAATTACCGCTTTTTATGGTATAAGAAAGTGAACAAGCACACGGCTCTCCTGATGGTAAGAGACAACTGTGGCCTATAGACACCATAGATGTTGTAACTTATAGGTGTGTCGCTGTTCTGTGGTTGGGGTGTTATACCTGTGTAGATGTTCCAAAAGACATGTATTAAATTATTTGTATGAATGTTTGTCTGTTTGTTATGTCTTGTTTGCGTGCGTATTTTTAGATAGGACATTTATAATAAAATCATGTGTTCAAGTGTCGTCTTGTGCTTTGTGTGTAGATTAATTCTAAAATACTGAAATTGATCTTTCTTAACTATGTGTAATTTAGTCCTACTTCAAGAAATCAATATGTCAAGAAATAATATTAATTATTATTAGAATATGCTGATTCCACAATTGTTAAGACAAACCCTAATAGATCTATATCTCAGGATTTATCTTTTACAAATAGCTCATTATACAAACAATGTTGGCGGGCCAGATGGGAGAAATCAACAAGAATTTTATAATTTCAACATGTGTGAAAGTCTAGTTTTAGGTCTTATTATAGACGCGATGGCCGGTGAGTGAACTGGTAACGAACTCTACTATTCAGCTAGGTTTAATATTAAAATTGAGATCCTATTTTTACGAAATGTATGTCAATTTAATACTTTATTTTTACAAAAATGCACAAACGCCAACACAAAATTTCATCATTATTTAATCGAAAAATAGAAGACATCGTATACGATAAAATAAATATATTAAGTAAAAATAATTATATTAATAACGTTATTAATATTAATAATAGGACAAAAAGAAAGAAACACATAAGTTTCCATAATTAATTATTACACACCACACGTTTCGGAGATTAGTGGGTACAAACAAGCTGAGAGACAAAATTTAAAAAAAATACTATTTTGGTATGATCGCCTCTGTGGTGTAACGGTACAGGTGCCGCCTGTTAAGACCGTTAGCCACGTGGGGTCCCGGGTTCAATTCC
>DVZL01006537.1:0-11297 GCA_018236625.1 Lasaia peninsularis | reverse complement strand
TCTTGCGTTAGCATCTATCACAGAGCAACAGAATCACCACCTCGCGGCCTCTACCCGCGAGGTGGTGATTCTGATGCTCTGTGGCATCTATATTATTTAAGCCTTATTGCATCTATCATCCTATTCTGTGAAATACTCTCTACCGACAGGTAGGTACTGATCATGGATTTATTTAGGTAATCTATGGTTCTAATTATCTTTTGTTACAATTAGGTAGGTATAGCAATTATTGCTCATTAGCAATCTTTAAATTTAAGTTTATACTTATGTGAGTGTAATGGTTCATGATTGAACGTCTCCATATTGATCGATCAAAATTTACAATTGACAAAAATAATAGTAAAACTGTAATAATTAATAAATAAATTGTTCATGTAAGTACCTACAGACAATTAATTAAGTATTTACGATCATTACTTAATTTTAATTTGGAAACCTTTAAATGTTTTTGTATCACAACATTTAAATCTGTAGATATTGCGGAGATTGCTGAGGTGGTTGCTGTGCTGTGGTGAACAATTATAAGTAGGTACATACCTACGACTCGTTGTACCTACGACGATCTGCAAATGCCACTTGTTCCAGTGAATTAAATGTCTACAATATCTGTGCCTCTATACAGCTTGGTCTAGTGTGATCATTTAGCTAAAAGTAATTTTTGGCGATTACACCCTTAATAAAGACCTTTCATAAATATTTAGTTTTACTAACTCGTTCTAAACAAACCGACTTTGTAAAAGTTGACCGAAAAGACAAAACAAACTGACTTTGTAAAAGTGAGACAGCCGGTCCTATGACATGTTTAATACTGCGCACAAGTCGTTAGGAGTGTAAATTTCACATAGGTATTACTTTAAGAATAGAGTAGAAAATACTTTATTTCACATAGACCTTACAAGCGGTTCTTGTGACGCGTCTATACAAATCTGAAATACACTAAAGGATCGGAACGCAGCTACGCAGCAATCCGGAGAAAGAAACTTAGCAAGCTTGTCTTTTCCATACTTTTTAAATAATACTTACATTATAACAGTGACATTATAAAATTAGCTTCATGTTATAAACATAAAATAGTGATAAAATTAAAGTTAAATTCAAATAAATCAAAAAAGCTAATATGTTTACCCCTCCTAAAAGAGGTTTAGGTACGCTCTATGGCCTTTTTAAATCGTGACTTTAATTTAAATAGTAACTGACATTTTGCTTATTGTTTATATCCAAACTGACAAAAATAAACAAATTTCTTAGTTTCATTAAACATGTCTCAGTATCTATTATTTACTACTGTTATTGCGATCGTAACCTTTGCGTCCGATGTGAGATCGCACGACAAACTTGAAGGTAAGTCACAATGTAACTGAAATAACAATCATTAGGTATCTAACATGGTTACAAGTCGAGTCGAGTCAATTTTCATCGGTTGCCCGTGTTACCCTCGCAATGTAGATTTTCATGGTGATCACGATTTGCCCAGCATAGCGCAGCATTTACAATATCTATCGGAAAACAACTTTGAAAAAACAGCTGGCTGGCTTAAAACCCGCGCAGCACCACGTCGAGATTCGGTCTCCCGGGAGGCATACCATTTGCATTTTCTTTCTTTTTTCTTTTTGATGGCTTCTAATTAACATTAATCGAATTTTGAAAGTTGTATGTACTAAGTTCGTTCTAAGAATAAAGTGAGGCATCAGTATAAAGTTATTAAGTATTATTATTAAGACACAACTGTTCCATTTGACTAACGGTAGGTATTTTTTTATCGGATAAGACAGCGAACAGGAAAACGGGTCTCCTGATGGTAAGAGACAAACCGTGGCCTATAGACACCATAGATGTTGTAGGTGCGCCGCTGCCCTGTGGCCGGGCTGTTAGAACTTATGTGCAAGTCTACCGGCTACCCTACCCTCCAGACCGGAACATGTTGTCATGCCATTATGCTCTTTGTTTATTTATTTCTTCCGACGATTTCGAACGAAATTCGGTACTTAGGGATTTTGGGGGTAAAAAATTTATCTAGAAAGGTCTAAGTCTTATGGAACTGCGAAAATCACGACATACCTATATACAACTCTATCGGTAGCACTTGGTGTAAAATACTACCGACTCCGTTTTCGTAACCTTACCGTCAGTTGCAATGGCAGTGACAATTTTTTCAAGTAGGCGAAAGGCATTGATAAAAAAGAATCAACGAGCCAAGCTCGGTCGCTTAAGGTACTTTAATTAATATTTAATAAGGATTTGCCCTAATTTTCCTTCTGAGTTTCAGAGGTCAGGTATCAATCACTGTGTGTAAAAGTTGGCTCCCCTGATAAATCTACTAGATTTCGTATTCGACCCCGATATCATCTGATATAGAAATAGGATAAGGATAAGACAAGGAAGAAAAGAGAGAGGCTGACCTGGACTTGGCCGGATCCTCGCCACTGTGTCTCTTGGTGTGGATGGTGCCCTTTTCAACGGGCGCAAGTTCCCCCGTCCTACCCGTCGCGTCCTGTTTAAAGTCAATAAATATTATTCGACCAATTACACAAATCGATCTAACTCCAAACTCCAAAGTTGTTTACATGAAAGTTTGGGGGTACGTCGATTAGATCTGTGAGAGTGCCCCAACGGTTTGACCGTGAAATTATAACTAACAAATCGACAGAAGTACTTTTGCGCTTGTAGTATCGGTACCTGTATCTACAAGTTACAGACCTGGTGGGTCCGAAGTGTATCCTTAAGCGAATTTTGGTGTACGGGCACCGCTCTGCAAATATGATTCTTTTTATCGAGATTCTTTGTTGCGGTGTATAACATGTGATTTAAAATCCGTAGATTGGTCGATGGTTGTCTTTACTCAATTTTGGGAAAAGAGAATTTAATAGAAGCACTTTTAATTTACCTATAAAGACACCATGAAGCTAATAATACTATTTGGAGATAATCTCCACTGGACTGTAAAGTCCTAACAAAGATCTGTCTTCAATATCTATTATGAGGCCTGTTTGTTTTGACTTCGTCAACTCCACACAACTGGAAGTTAAAGAGGTTGCCCAGTTTAGAGAGAATTAGTAACACTACATATTAGGCGCAAATATTAGGATATAGATTATATTAGGTTACCTTTAACTTCATGAGGGAAATACACTTGACGGTTACAGTGGTTGACCGTAAGAGAATGGGTTAGGCGAATGTTGCCATATTTCAAAAATCCAACAAATTTTGGATCGCGGAAAGACACAAATATATCAGTTTGTCTCTCTCTCTGGTATAGAAACAAAATATCAAGATTGCTCTTATCTAGACGTAAGAAATATACAAATTACGAAATATTATATGATCATTAAATCTGTGACTATACTAAAAGTAGGTACCTATTAATTTATTTACATTACGAGTGAAATGGCCCCGCTAGTTGCTAAGTAAGTATCAATATTATTTCGCCTCTTTAATGAATATTATAATTCAAGTTAATCTCTCGTACCATCCTCGGCAAGACTGTAAAAACAAAATTAGCATCGTCTCTAGTATCTTATGAGATGGTTCAATATTAATACCTCGTTAAAGGGATTAAAATATAAAAAAGGAATTTATATTTTATATTTTCAAGAGTTTCTATGGTACCAGTTGCTATGGTAATCATTAATGACTATAATACTCTTTTCTTATTACATTTTTATTTTCCGATAAACGATATTCCAGAATTTTAAAGATTTTTTTTTGTAATATTCAAATCTCTTCTTAATACCGATTTCAAAATTAAATCATTATAATGGTATTACAAAAATCTAGCGAGTGTTCGCAGTTTTACTCACGTTGCTCTATTTTTCGTAACTCGTTCTAGAAACTTAGGTCTTTGGTAATGTTTACATTGAATTACAAACAGTACCTGTGATCCGGTGCCAGGGCCGTCACTATGCCCCGAAGTGGCCTTTCTCATAGACGTCAGTCGGTAGAAAGGCGGCGTCTCCGTGCGCTCGATCAGACAGTTGAGGGTTTCTACAGTTTGGAGCTCCGTCATCATCTCATCTAAAAGCCGCTCCGGTCGAGATCGAGCCAAATAGAGAACGACGCGTTTCGCCTAGTTTAGAAAATGTAACCAGTATTTTAATTAATTCAGTAATATATCAAAAGCAGCAAACCATTTAGAAGAGCATTAGGTCCCATGTGTATGAACTCTGCTAGGGTTGCCATCTATCGACTAATTTGACTGGTCATGTTCGAATAAATTGCCACACAAGTAAACACTTATGCTAAATACTTTATTTAAAAGAACAAATAAGTTATGCTCTTTCGGATTGCGGAAAACAACTTTTTGAATCCTTGACAAACATAAAAATTACACCCTCGAAACATAACTTCGAGCTTTGTATCAAATATTAGCTTAAGTGAAATATAATATATTTTGTGTTACACAACATAACTCATACATTATGTAATAGTTTTAGTGAGCTCTGTGTAAATGAACTGCATATTGCAACAGATTTTATGCAGTAATGATTAAGCATCACTTGAATAAATTATAAAGTGATGATTTTATGCATTTCTAAAAGGTATGGCGCTCTGTTTTGTTAAGAACTCGTACCATGTAATAATTTGTGAGTTAAAGACCGTATGTGTTCCCTAAATTTTAGTGCTTAGGAATGTGGATAGTGAAAACAGTTTGTTTAATTTATTACCGTAGCATGTTTTTAAACATTAACGCACCGGTCGAATGACTTTTTAATAGATGTTGCATCATATATATTAAGCCTGCAGGTTTTCGTAGGACACAATTGTTCCATGTTTGACAGCGTTGCCACAGATAATTGCCGAATCATATTAGATTATAATTATCATCAGAACATGAATAAGTACTTACGTAAGGCAGTAATTCATTAGGCGCCATTCCAGACACTATAATCAGGTAGCGGATTATAACTTTCAGGTTATTCGGCCAACAAGCGCAAAGGGTTGACCACAATTCTTCAATTTCCTTAGGATGATTGTCTGAGAACTGCAAACAAAAAATATTGTAAATGTGACCGCTTCGTTGGTCTAGAGGATAACGTACAAGCCTAACACCGCCGACCAATCGCGATACTCGCGATTGTTCCCTGACGGAGACAAATTTTTGTGTGGTGAATATATATGTCTGTGTGTCCGAGTCTGGGCACTCAAACATATCTATATTCATCACATTATGCCGCATCAGTAGTGCAGCAGCAGGATGTATTAGAAGCGTTGTTTATACCCACAATTAGCCGACGATATGAGGTCTCAGGATGATGATGTGATGATGAAACATCAGTTTGTATTATAGTGCCAGTGCACTAATCCAATCTCAAAAAAATCTTAAGAACAGGTTACCTTATTCAGGACCTCATAAGTTAAAAACGGACACCGATAACATAAAAAAAGGCACTAACATTCAAAATAAGGACCTTCACGCCTATTATCCCGGAGGGTTAGGCAGAGGTATGCTAGTATATCCACGACTCGTGATTCCAGTAGATATACTAGAACACCCACGATTTGCTAAGGTACTAGGGCGCAGGATGTGATAGGTGGTAAGCCCATCGCCACTTCGAGCACATAACAATCCCGAGCAATCTAATGCTTATTCACAATAGTCTGAAAAACATTTAAGAAAAGTTGCCCTACCTGGGAATTGAACCTGGGACTTTTGGGTTTAACAGGCGACAGCCATAGGTACACCACAATTATTACGATAACATTTACATTTTAATCATATTATATACTTAATTAATAAAAAAATTATAAAGTCCTATAATATCCAAACCCGAGATAGTAACCAACTCCAATGAGAATTAAACCAAGCAATAAGAATCACTCCTTTATATTTAAAAACTGTTGTGCTTGAATGTACCGGACGGATTGTAGTGGCGGCGGCGGCAAAGATTATTTTCGGACCCTAAAGCTAAAACCGACCAACTGGCTAAAGCTCCATTAACGTGAACTCTGCGCACGCTAAATCTAGTTGCCGCAAACATTCACTTATTTATCCGCTGTAAAAGGGATTTTAAAAAGCCGACATTGCACATATTATTGCACTATTTCATTTTTAATGTGTTTTCACATCTAATATTTATTCTTCAATTTCTACTACTACTCTGTTGTATTGGTTATTTCATATCACACTGGTCAGAATGTATCGATCAATATATTCATAAAAATTATAAATTTTGATTTGTTTATTGTAGACATAACAACTTTATTGTTTATTGTTGTTTGCTTTTTAAGCAGGTGAAGACGCAGGATATAAATAGGGAGCTAACATCATTTTTACATAAGAAACTATTGATCCATTGGCCACAAAAACTTCAAATGAAGAACATTTTAAATAACATCAAAAGGCTTTTTCTCAAAATAAAACGGCTCTTAGAAACCTGTAATAGCAATTGGAAGCTCCAATCTTAGAAATTATCTATTAATAAAATATATACTAAATATATTATACTCAATATCATCCTAAAAACATCATATAAACTTTTTTTAAAAAAAATATTGGATACGGTATTTCAAATATCTCGAGGAGCGGTTTTAGAGCTTATCGATTCCAGGCAAATTTATATCTTTTGATATGACACAAATAACAAGAGGTACGTGGCTTTTTTTGTGTCTTAATAATATTAACTATTTAGGTGATTTTGATTAAAGGCTCGTTGTAAAGCACGCTAACAAATTATTATTTTTATGCTTCTCATTACTGTTAGGTAGATAATTTATAAAGTTGTTTTATTTTTTTATTGTTTAGGTTTTTATAGAAAGGAGAGTGAGTACCTGTAAAAGAGTGAATGGATGGATGGTTAGGTAAGCTACTTCAAAGAGAAGTGCTGACTTCGACAGGCTTTGCACAACTTGGTGCTTATCCCAACGTTACTTTATAGAAGTAAAAGTTGGGTAGGTATGTCAGAATCGCGTAAATACGATCGATGCGTGCGCTCCGCAATATGTGCGGAATAACGCTCGCGGACAGCATTAAGTACCTATATAATAGTAATGAGATTAGAGAAAGAGTGGGATTGAAAGGTAGTGTCGATGCAAAAATTAGAAAGGACAAACTTCGATGGTTCGGTAACGTAGAAAGAATGAAAGATTGACAAAACAGATGTACAATGCGAACATGGATGAATGTAGGTATCCGGGGAGACATCGGTTGACATTTCACGACCAAATAGCTCGCGTATTATCCGAGGGTGGTGTCAAGAGTCTTCGAAACTAGCGTACTTGTATGAAGAGCATAATGAACGTGGAGAAAGGTAGGCAAGTAAGCAGGAATCACGACATTTGGCATTCGATAATCTCTGCCAAAAACGCAGGCGACATGGCGTGAAGATTTGTATGTTGTAGGTTTTTATATATTTGGAGTTTTTACATAAATGCCAGTGCCTGATATCACCATTTAAAAGATATGTGATGGTGAGTTTATTATTATTTTTAACGCCTATTATATGGCGTAAGGCGTTATATATATAACGCCTTACGCCATTCAAAATCCAGTCAAATTTGTTCTAGCCGTTATAGAGGTAATAAAAAAAGGCCATTTAAATTTGTCTAGATGCCTAAAAGCACGCTTCACGTCGAATATATGACAACATTGTATAACTACGACTATTTCAGTTACATGTTTTACTTTGTAAACGAGTGTTACCATTACGTCAGATTACGTAGTTTTATAGCAGTTCTACGATTCATGGCTACGACGTAGCACCGGCATTAAACTCTAACTTACGGGCAAGGTTCTATCTATGGCGTGCTGAGTATAAGTGTGCCAGCACCCAGTGGATGTTTTACTTTTAAATGAATTTAACAAACGTTCATAACATCAAATAAATCAAATTGTTATATTTAACTTTTAAAAGAAACATGTTATTGAAGTAAAGAACTAATTTAGCTGTCTTAAGCGAGTATTAGTAGCGGATAAAGATTTTTTTTAGTAGCGGTCTCACCGATAAACCACATTAATGTTAGGAGTTTCTTACTTTTTCATAAATAAAAAATTTTGAATCAACAATCAGACTGGTCCTAAACTTCGTTATAAAATACACACAACGCAGCGATACAAAAGTTTTTTAAACTCTCTTTTTTTTGTTTTAAACGAAGTTGTCACTGCCCGACTCCACAAAGCAGAAAAATAGCATTTCTCGGGCAGTAAAAAAGGAAGTCTCCGATCATGTTTGTCAGCCCCGGCTTTGTCGTCGGATTTGAAACTTCTCTTATTTTTAGCCATTAGGGATGTAATGTACTATATCTAAAGTTTTACGGTCCGTTCCCGAGAGGCCAATCAAAGCAGCAAACAGCTAACAATATGTAAAAATTATTCTTATATGTAATTTATATCTTTTTATCTCTTGTTAAAATGCCGTGGGTTTCTGAAAAGTATGTTCTTAAATGATTAGCTAATCACTCTTTAAACAATGATCATTCTAAGGTCTATTCAAACATGTCCTTTTTTCATCTATCGTATAGGTTTAACTCTTTTTAAAAAAAAAACGATATCAATTGTCCTATGTTACTGTCATGTTATGACGGTATTCAGTGACAACGTAAACACTAATTAATTGTAAATTTTAATTTGATTATGTATTAAGTAAATGCTATTCAAAATTTATTTAAAATTAAATTAAATAAAGAAAACGACGCAAATCTTTTACAGGAAGACTTAATAGTTAGAAGAAACATAGTTATTATTTTATATGTAAATTTTTGAATTTCTTTTATTAAATTTTATGAAACTCAAAGAATATAATAATATTGGTAGTGAATAAGCTGTGGTCTGAACTGAAGATGCTGATTGGGTCACACGAGGCACATTGTGAGACGCCACTATCAGCAGAGAAGAACATCTATACAACAAGCTACAAGTAGTTCATTGACATGACGTGCCTAATCCTTAAGCAATAGCTCCTTTCCTTTTTAGTCTTTTAGTTTGTTCCTTTTCTAAATTCATGGAAATAGAATTGTACATTTTCTCTTATCTGTTTAATAATTTTATGAATTCAAATATTTTTTAAACAGCGTCAGAATTGATTTTGGGATTTGTGATCACCTGTTCCTGCAGCCATAATTGTATGAAAATTTGAAAAAATATAATTAGTTGAAATATGTTTCATTTCTCCAATACGTAGCTTACATTACTTTTATGAAGTGTAGAATCAATGTATTAATCGGCATTTTAATAAATTAGCTAATCAGTTGTTTAACAACCCATTGATCAAAGAAAAATGATTTATATGATCACCCGTTAATCAGCTATTAAATAAATCAAAATTGACGTTTTGTTCAGGCGATATAGCAACCCGGCTCATGTTAAACAGCTATTAACAAGATATTAATCGTAAATTAAAATTGATTGGCGTTTCGGAAACTGGGCATTAGTGTTTTATTCGGTGTTTACTCCCCTGGACACATTATTAAATCGTACTCGTATACTTTGCTCGTTAGTGTTCATATTCAAATTTGCAGGGTTGTCAATGCACTGTCAACTTTTAGGTTATGATATACTCCCACGGGGGTAACGTATATTGCTAATTATTAGCAGAGACTATATATAGCACGTTTGCGTTTCTATAATAAAAAAAAATAGTTTGAGCATATCTAAAATAAAGATACAAATAAAAGGTCGCGACGCAGTTGTCAGGTAAATCTGGCATTAGCGGTATTGGCGCTCGAGTTGGCATACGGTCGTCGTTGACGGATCGTGTAAACAGACACACCCAGCGTGCCACTGCCCACGCCACCCCTTACCGAACCGGCGACCTTGCAACCGATGCCCGCCATATTTCGGCTGATATTACCCGTAACCTTCCCAATAGCCAATCACACCTATACTCCGACGAGTTTATCCAACATTTTTACGTAGCTCCGTTGTATGCGTTGCCCTCGTAGAGCCTTTCCCTCGACCCTCAAAACATAGATTTTAATATGTTGTTCTAGTATGTATGTACAGTTTATACGTTGAAGTTTTAGTATTTATTTATATTCTTTTTTTTACTTTTGAACTTTTTAGAGAGGGAAAGAAAAGTGTTACTGTTTCCTTGAAGTTTTCGAAGTCCAGCTGAAGACCAGCGGCGGTACTTCGAAAAGGTATATATATACAACATATAAACAGCGGCGCACATACAACATCTAAGGTGTCTATAGGCCACGTTTTCTCTTACCATCAGGAGACCCGTGTGCCTGTTCGCTGTCTCATGCAATAAAAGGAAAATAATAGATAAACAAACTAAAACAAATGATATTATAAAAACGAATTAATGAAAATGGCATGAGGGGAATATGTGCACCCGGCCGGAATGAATTAACTGAAATAATGAAGTGAAGTAAGTATTGTGGCAAAAAGTGTTTAGAAAAACTCACGTTACGCTTAGCGTGTGTATCGCGGTGAGAAACTTGGTTCTAATAAACAATCAAATGTCGTTATACACTTCGCAATACCTTTGAAAAATATCTATTTGCAAGGATTACGTCACATGTTATAGAAGCCAGTGAAGCTGAACCATTGAAATTCTTGTACCTATATTATAAGTTCACGAGACGCAATAACTCTTGCACGTTAAGAAACCCAAGTGGAGTAATATTAAAAATGCTGCTTTAGAACTTACACGTGTAAAGATTATAAGCTTTTGCAACAGTGAGTACAAATAAATGTATACACGTGTAGGAACTGCCTGTAACAAGAACTTGACAAATATGTAAATACTTGTTTACAGTTCGCCACAGCCTCTCTGCCGGGTTAACATCGTAAGGGTGACCTAAACTTATTTAACAACAACTACTAGAATGACCTTCCTTAAGGTTCATTCGACAATTACATTCGTGTGTTTACTCACATTTAACCCCGAGGTATTATAGTGAAAACAACGAAGACATTAGATTAAATACGTATTTTGTATTAGCCAGAAAATAAAAATGCCTAAATATCAAATATTCGACTATTTCTTATTTCATAATTTAATTTTTCCTCGCAGATTTACACATTAGGCAGATATCAAACCCGCAGCCTTAGTTTATTGTTATCTTCGTCATCAAATCTCTATCGGAGGTTAACAATAGGGAATATGCATGTGATTTAGATATAGCCGAAAATAATAACGTGTAATCTTTATTGCTGAAGAAATATACCCACATAAATATTTTTGCCAATATTCAAGTTTTCATTACTAAAATTAATTATTTAAAAGTAGTATTTTCGAAATTCCCTCGCAAATTTTAAAAACGGAAAACCAGGACGTGACGTCACTGTCCAATGTCAACGCCATGTCAATTGATATCCTTATTTTTGCATTTTTGGGCATAATATGAAAATTTTC
>DVZL01006536.1:0-11298 GCA_018236625.1 Lasaia peninsularis | reverse complement strand
TGACTAATCGAGGATTAACTACTCCCGGTGTAACCTTGGAGTAAGAGAAGAATAAGCAATTTTTATTAATAAGACTGCTACAGTTTTATCTTATATATAAAATTCTCGTGTCACAATATTCGTTCCCGTACTCCTCCGAACGCTCGTGCTTGACCGATTCTCATGAAATTTTATGAGCATATTGAGTAGGTCTGAGAAACGCCCAACATTTAATTTTCATAGCTCTAAGTGCGGGGGCAACGAAGTTTGCTGGGTCAACTAGTTAAATATGTAAAGACAGATAAGCAATGATTGTCTATTTATCTATCCTCTATAATAATTGTTGTCATTAATGACGTGAAAAATTAAATATCGATTTTTTAAAGTAATTTTATTTTTATTGAAATAATTAAAATAATTTAGGCTAGTAATAATATGTAGAATTACTTTTAAATGTAAAGAATAATATAAAAAAATTGCGAAGGTAAGTTATTAAAAGAAATATTCGTAATGTTCATCAAATGAAAAATTAAATATTAGATTTTTAGAAGTACTTTTATTTTTGTTAAAATAATTAAATTAATACAATTACTTTTAAATGTAAAAAAAATAATAATAAATTACGAAGGTAAGTTATTAAAAGAAATATTCTTAATATTCATCAAATAAAAAATTAAATAGGTATCAGATTTTTAGAAGTACTTTTATTTTTGTTAATTTGGGCTAGTAATAATATGTACAATTTTTTTTAAACATATACATAGATAAGAATTATAATAAATTGCAAAGGTATGTTATTGAAAGAAATATTATTCGTAAATAACGTACTGATTTGGAAAAGGAATATATAGAATATGCTGGAAAAGAGACACGTAAGTACGTCTACGAAATCACAAACGAAAATCCTCTCAGCAAGCGTTTCCGTTCACTTCGTTTCCTCAGCCTAGGGGCTTAGCCATTAGATGAGGTCGCTATGATACAGGTATACCTTTGTATCCGTGCCAAATAAAGTTTTGTATTTAAGTTTTGGGGGAATAAAAAAGAACCTACCTATTATCCCTAAAGGGGTAGGCAGAGGTGTGCTTTTATATCCCCGACTCGTAAGTTCAGTAGATATACTAGAACACCCACGATTAGCCGATGTACTTGAGCCTATAATGTGATAGGTGGTAAGTCTATCGCCACTTCAGGCACATTCCAATCCTAGGAAATGTAATGTTTAAGAAAAGGTGCCCGAACTGGGAATTGAACCCGGGACCCTACGCGGCTAACGGACTTAACAGGCGACAGCTGTACCGTTACACCACAGAGGCAAAGGCATTTTAAACGAGAAAATTTATTTAAAACATAGACCTTATATTTTCAGTTATCCCCTTATGCGGTTCTTTGTTGTGGAATTTCTCATTAAAATTTTTGAGGGAAATATCTTCGAGCCTTGGGTATTTACGCCACAGCTTTCGTGATATGGATGCGTCCCAAAGGGTATTTTTTGTTGAAACTTAAAAGATGTTTATTATTATTTAGTTTCACATAATTGTTAGTCTATGAGTTAGCGCTTACGCCCAGCTCGATCGATGTTCAGCAGGTTCTACTTCGATTACCAGTAGGGACAGAAAAAGCCTGGTTTTTTAAATATAATTTGTAGGGAAAATAATGTTGCAGTTTTCAATTCGAAATAACGTTCTTGCAAGGTTTTTCTTCAATCAAGCTCAAGGTAGCGAATGTAATTGTCTGGATGTAGAAAAATACTAAGATCGTACTACTGAAGTATGTAGGACACCTCGTCTTAGCAGCACTTATATAAGTAAAAATAAGATCGCAAGAAATACATGCTTTAAATAAATTAATGAAATTTTGAACTGAATAAACAACACATTTTATCCTTATACTAGCTGTCCCGGCGAACTGCATACCGTCCACACTTAAGAGATGAAAATTAAATTAAAACCGAAATAATATAAGAATCTTCTCTTGTAAATTTAATGTGATTTCTAAACGATTTCTTTTAATAAATGTTGACATTAATATTTATAAGATACTATAACGTCACTCCATTGTTTTGCCTTCCCGGAATACCTCCACTAAGACTTAAACTGGTATGGTATTAAAGTTAAATTTGAGTTTTAAGTATTATTACGAATCTTTTATATGAGAATATAGAAAAGTGTTATTTTTTGACTTTCAGGTATTTTTTTAAATCTTTTTTTTTTTAAATATAAAAAAAGAATTAGCGAAATCGGTTATGCCGTTTTCGAGTTTTGCGCTTAACGATCTGTTTTTATTTATATGTATAGATAGGGATACAAAAAAACGCGTCACAATATTTGTGACTGAATCTCTTAGTAAGGTTTTCATTACTATTTCGCCCATTCCCCCGACAGGGTAGGCAGAGGCACGTATGTACCTACAATTAACTGACGATATTAGGTCTCATGATGTGACACGTGTCAAATCTGTCGCCACATGGGTCACAGATCTCGGTTTTCCTCGCGATGTCATAATTCAACGTAAGAGCATAGGCCACAGTTGTCTTTTACCATCAGGAGACCCGTATTTCTTCGCTGTCTCACCCCAAACAATAAAAAAATAGTCATCTTTGGTATAAAAAGTTTTCCCAAGTACCTAAAAAAAGTTAAAGGCTAAAAGTTTATTATTGAGATCAAAAGTATATATGTTTATAATTTTATAAGTTAAAAAAAAGTACTATCATGACTATTATCCCCAAAGGGTTAGGCAGAGGTGTGCTAGTATGTCCACGACTCGTAAGTCCAGTAGATATACTAGAACACATCCACGATTAGCCAAGGTACTAGGGCCCTGATGTGATAGGTGGCAAGCCTATCGCCACTTCGAGCACATTCCAATCCTGACCAATGTAATGTTTTACTCAGAAAATTCTGAAACATATTGAAGAAAAGTTGCCCGACCTGAGAATTGAACCCATGACCCTACGTGGCAAATGGTCTTAACAGACGACACCTGTACCGTTACGCCACAGAGATTACTATTGTTATTATTTACATATGTTACATATAGTATACAAACATAATTCCTTCACTACCCTCTAGGTATAAATTATTATGTCCACAGGAAAACCTGTCATGGAGTGACGCTTGGTATGCCTTACTCTGTCCATAGGTTGTTTCACAAAATATATTACAATATGGATCATGTTTACTACTCTGAAGTAGCATAGTGAAGTGCTATATCTTCAAGGTCAAGGACGTTACTTTTAAATAGTTTTCGTTTCTTTAATTATTTTGTTCTATCACATATGTATATTATGTTTCAGTAATATATTGTAGACTTACGAATGCAAATGAACAGCTTGTATTTTGTAGAGTTAGAAAATACCCAGTCTCTATATACTGCAATACAGAGAGTACATTTAGAAAATTCAAGCTCAAGTATTTAAATTGTTTGTTGTACTCGTAGCATTAAAATACCGAAATTCTCTTTTGGCAACGGATAAATAAATCTTACGAAGATAATTGTTTAATTCCAAGTTCATTTTCTAAATGGAATTTGAGTTTATTTGGACGCATATCTTACAAAGTAATAAAAAGCTTTGGTATCCTCGACTTCGGAAATTGCTATTTCATTTTTAAAGCGGATGTTTTGCGGAAATGAATTTAAGAGGCATAGCATTGTTCATGACAACAACATCGATGCGCCATTAGCGTCTCACAAGGATATTACATTACGTTAAAACATATTTTTATCCAAATCTGAAAATAGATGGCGCTATGCATTTTTACATTGCGTCTCAATCGACTCGACCTTAATATAGGTATACCTACGTACTGCCGTTAAGCATTTCAATTTTTTTATTTGTTTAGATTGATTTTAGGTTTCCGCATCCAGAGGGTAAAAAGTAAAAACAAAATTACTAAGATTCCACTATTCGTCTGTCTGTCACTAGGCAAAAATTACCAATAAATTGTCGCTAAAGTCGTGAATGAAGTCGCGGATACAGTCTTACATTATCTCTACAATTTACAGAAACTCTTGTGACTAACCCTATTTCAGTCCTCAAACAGACTTTCGTTGTCACATAGAAAGAAACATTTCACCATTTATATTTGTAATGTTTTGTTATTACTCAAAGGATCTCTATTAATATATCTAAATTGGAGTGTCTGTGTGTAATATTAAAATAACCGCTTTTTACTAAACACATAAATAAGTATGTTTACAAGGTACCTACATATACCAAAAGAGTATTTTTTAGGATTTTTGTCTGCCTGCCTGTCTGTTTGTACCCGCTACTCTCTGAAACGGTTGGACCCATTTTGACTGGACTTTCACTGGCAGACAGGTAGTTTAATATGAAACGGCGTAAACTACTTTTATTTTAGAATTTTATTTGAGAAATTAATAAAATAGGAATAATTAAAAAAAAACGCGGATGAAGTTGCGGGCACGAAGCTAGTGTTGAATAAATATTATCATAATATTTCATAGTCTCAGTGGTTTAGTAGTGAACGCTTCGGCTTACGTTCCCGGAAGCCAGGTTTGAACCCCACCGTGTACCAAAAAGAGCCCTTACGGTGAACGATAATATCGTGAGAAAACTTTAATCGTGTAAATATTCAATTTCCACGTCATAATCTATAATTGGGTCCAGTTCCCCTTCTCGGTTGCAGAGGTTGGTTTTTTTATGCTAAAGGGAATCAAACAAGCAGACGGATTTCCTGATGGTTAGAAACGCCGTCGCCCATAGGCACCAATAGTGGTAATGGAGGCTAGAAGATCAGCCTTGTGCGTAAGTAAGCTTACCGGTTATCCTCCCCTCGAACCGGAACACGACAATGACGAGTATTGTCATTTTGCGGAATTAATAGGTAAAGCGGTGGTGCTCATGTCTGGAGGAGAAGGGCAGTCGCTTTGTGTAAAAAGTGGCACTTTTGTCAATTCCCCTAGATTAGGTAGCTGACCCAGATCTCATCTGATGTGGAGACGGAATGAGGCTAAAACGGAGATGAATATTTCATCAATTTCATACAAAAATCTAAACCAATTTTACACTTAAACCCTCCCTATGAAATAATTTATTATTTGGTGAAAACCGTTTGAAAATGCATTCCGTAGTTTTTGTGCTTTGCGCGAATAGACAGACCCGATATGGAGGACTTTGTTTTATATACAGTCAACGAGAATAAAAAAGGCGTTGCACAATTCTCAGAATCAGGAAATCCGTCTACTGGCTTTTAGTATGAGAAAAGCTTTGTGAATTGTCGCTATTTGCTAATACCCTGTAAGAATATAAAACACAAACTTCCATTCTATTAAGTCGTTTATTTTCTAAGTCTCTACAAGAGACAAGAGCCACCGGAGGTATTTAATTTCGTTTATTAAAGTTTCTCTCTAGATAATGTTACAGAAAGAAAGCGTTGTATTTTATTTAAGTGCACCTTCTACAAAGGCAAAATTAATTATCATTATTAGAAACTCCGATTCGCTTCATTTTTATTTAAAAGAACTTGTTCAGTTAATTAATTAAAGTGTAAATGTTTATCAATATAAGCTTTTAGACTAATATACGCGTGTGGAATTGCTCGCGCGTCATTTGTATATTTCTTTTTTAATCGATTTCATGAAAACGACGTTCTCAATTTGTCTATTAGTTTTTTTGTGTGTTAGTTTCGCGATTACTTCATCAATGGATTTTGATGATCCTCACAAAATAAGCCGGGTAGAATGTCTTTACATATCACCATTGTGAATATTAATCATTATTTAGGTTTATTCTTCTAATGTAATAATATTAATATGTCAAGTTAATAATTAAGTTACGGTTGTTAATTGTTTCTGATTACGTAGCAATTCTACTGATTGACGGATAGCGAAGTCTTAATAATAGGGTTCTCTTTGGGTACGAAACCCTAAAAACATCAAAGTCGGTTCATTTATTCGAAAGTTCCTAGGTAACAAACAAACAAACAAACAAAATAAAATCCAATTGATTACCTTCGTTTCTCGTCAATTGAAAAAGAATAATTTCAAAACCATGACTTAACGGAAATACACAAATGAAATCTATGAAAAATGTTTTGTAATAAAGACATGTATATATAAACGATTATATCTTAGAATTTTCGGGAAATATTACTTTCTATAACCTCGTAAACACGTTATAAATCAAGGAAAAAAGACACGAGGGACCCGTTTCAGCGTTATGCTGTGTAATGGTAGAAGATTCAGTGTCATATCTTGTAAACAGATATAAAACGTAATAAAACACTTGTCTAAACAAATCTATCTATCTAATACCTTTAAACGATCAATTCTTGTTTATATCAGCGATTTCGAACAATTTTCTTGAAATTTTGTATGTAGGGGGTTTCGGAGCGATAAATCGATCTAGCTAGGTTTTATTTTCAGGTTTCTTTTATTAATCGTGTTTTCATGGAATAAAAAACTTTATCACTACAATACAAAGCTAAATTTCGCCAATTTTTGTTAAGCTAGTATAGCTCAGTTGGGAAATCGGGCGCCTTAATACGCAGAATTCCAGATTCGAAACCCAGTCTGTTCGATACTTTTTTTTGAGTTCCTTCTTTTTATCTTTTTGTGAGGAAACAAGAAAAACATTGTAAATTATGTCAAATACAATTTCAAAAAAAATGTGATGCACTAACCAAACACCAACCAACCAAACCAACAAACATAAATAAATATCGTTACGCTAATATCCCCAAAAGGGTAGGCAGAGTTATAACTTATAAGGGGTAGGTCAATAAAATATTTTCTATTCTATTGTCTACTGTGATAATGATGCATCTATAACTTATGCACGGGATGCCCTTCTCTTAAGCACAGAACACGGCGGCATTAATAGATAAGACCCCAGCTGCTGAACAAAAATCTGATTTAAAAAAGCGAGCGACCTTTGTCTACTTTTAATTAGTAGTTTTGACAAAGACCAAAATGGCATGGCACCGCTCGACATTTGTTTCAGAGGGCTTATTAGTAAAATCTGAGCACAATATACAACACAAATGATAATATCTGTACATATTTTCGCTGACAAATGCAAACCAGACTGAAACAAATAACGAACAATATCCAGCCAATTTATTCACGCCCCTGCAAAACGTGAAGCAGGTGCTTACAGTTGAAATTTTCATAATAGTTTAATTTTCGTTCCTATTTGGCCGAAAAATAAATATGTATTACTCGATGTGTTTGCATTGTTTAATGTAAATTTTACCTAGATTAATTAATGTTTCGCGGATGCTTAAGCTTATTATATGACTTTTGGAGATATGTCGTGATTTTTTGACAAATATTTGTAGCGTTCCGAACCCATAGGTTAAAAACGAGACCTTCTACTAAGACTCTGTCTCAACTACTCGTATGTTAGATTTTTTAATCGATATAAAGTACTCAATAAATTATTTCCTTTATAGAACAAGTAATAACAATTGTAACAATGGATGATCTATTCAGAAATAAAATTTTACTTTCGGATAAATTATAAAAAAAATAACGCTAGCTAATGGAATAAAAACATCACTAGTGTATTACAAAAATAGTGCGAGATCCAGTGAATCCGTTTCATGTCCAGACCATAGCCATTTTATTAAAACTTTAGCCTATGTTTTCACGTCAGTTAGAGATTTTGGGACTCTATAGATTTAAATAATTATCTCTTCAGACAATTATATTATACTAGCTTTCCACCCGCGGCTTCGTCGAGTTAACTATTTTTATACCATAGATAACTTTCAAAGGGCAGAAATGTTTTCATCTTACTTATTGCGTAGAAAAATACCCTCTTTTATGTGGTTGGTCAAAAAGTAGCCCATGTCCTTTCCCAAGTTTAGTTCTATCTTCATACCAAATTTCATCAATCAATCAATCAGTTCAGTGGTTTAGGCGTGAAAACGTAACAGACAGACTGACTGATAGACAGACAGACAGACAGACAGAGATACTTTCGCATTTATAATATTAGTACGGATTAGGAAGCCACGGTGTAATAAAATAGGTACTAAAATTGATATTTATGATTAGTGAGAAAATATTTTCTGAAAGTTACCCAATTAATATATAGCATAAAATCCAGTTTTTATAATACAAAGCACATAATATAATAAAGAACAATAACTATTTTTTAAATGTTAACAAGTCAAACAAGTATTTCGCTTTATAATTCAACGAACACTAGCTTGTTTATTTAACTAAACGCCTTTGACACTTGATATCTGTTTAAGATAATCCAAACTTCGAAAACACAATCCAAACTTTATAGTTCCTAGTACTTAAGTTGAAAGTCGCGCTGAGAAAATGTCACCATTTATAATAGCACCTGGGTGACAGAGCTTTGCTCGGTGTATTACGTTAAATAAATAAATATTGCTGGACTAATTACATAAATTGATCTAACCCCAAAGTAAGCAAATTATATGCTTGTGTTATAGATGTTAGACAACGATACAAATACATATAAATACTTAAATGTATACCAGAATAAATTTAATAAACGTCCAGACATCTATGTTCATCACACAAATGCCTGTCCCCGTCGGGAATCGAACCCGAGCCTGGCGGTTAGTCGATGCGGTTAGGCGTGTACGCTAGCCACTCGACCAACGAGGCGGTCATTTATTTTAATACTTCATTTGAGCACATTGAAGCTGTAAAAAACCGACTTCCAGTGAAGTCGTTGTTATGATGTCATCAAAAGACTTCTTAGGTTTTTATACATAGGTCTTAAAAAAATTATGGACCAGTCGCCCAAATTATCTTCCTATTTTACCTCTAGTGATATATGATTTTTCACATAAATCAAACTACGAAAATAACAAACAAAAAAAAACACAGAGGAGCTAAGACATTTTTTTAGCTCTTAAAAAACCTTTTTTTTATAATTAATTACACCTTTCGTGACGCGATCACACAACTTTTGTTGTAGTCGGGTAAATAGACAAATCAACAACCTTCTACACGTGTGTAAAGTATTTAAATACGTAGAAGTAATTGCGTCTGTAATTAGTATGTTTATGGAGGCGGTGCCGCATGACAATCAAAACTGTTTTTAGACTAAACAAAACTTCCGACTCCTCCCTTTGCATGTTCCTGCGAGTGCTCGTCACTATCGCATCTGCATATTTTTGTATCATTAATGATACACTCATTAAGTTTTAGGGTTCCTTCATTATATGTGCGAATCTTTTGAAGTGATTTATAATTACAGTTTGTTTCAGTTTTACAATATATTATATATATTTTTTTAGATTATTAAGGATTTTTGCTAAAATTCTATATTCATTTACTCTTTCAGGACAACCGTTTACCACCTACCCTATCCAACAAATAGGAACACGCCAATAACGAAAACGGGGGTTACAGTGGTAGGAAAATTCAAGGCAAAGTCTAGTGGCTGTCATAAATTAGTCTTTTAAAATTAAAAATTCTTAGTTGTTCTGGGCAAAATTTGAAAAGTGTAAAAAAATATTGTACAGAACCCTTACAACGTATAATCTATTCTCGCGTAACTTGACTATTTAAATTCCACAACAATTAGCGCGGCGCGCAGTTCTGATAAAAATATACATCTTTCATTTAAACTGATTCTTATTTTAATTAAACTAGATACCCGCCCGCGTAAATTATTTTTCCGACTCAAACACACGATATATTTTTTTGCGGAAAGTGAATAGACTTATCGCCAAAAAACATATCTTCTTATTACAGTCGGTTAAAAAGTAACACACGAGTTATTTCGATATAATATAAGCTATATTTCGTTTCGTTTAGAACTTGAGTACATTTTCTGAGTGCTCTTGCGGTGAGGAAACCCGGATATTTGTGCCCGTTACGGCGGCGGACTCACCTCCTGTCACATCACAGGACCTTTAGATAAATCTGTCCATTTTGTAACATTTTCAAATGTTTGAAAATGATTTCCAACCGTTGAACTTCATGCGGGTGAAATCTTATCTATACGTCTATACAAATAAATAAAATTGGAGTGTATGTATGTACTTAACATTAAAATGACCGCTTTTTATTAAAATTGTTGTCTGTCTGCTGATCCACTAATGTCTGAAACGGCTGGATCGATTTTGACGGGACTTTCACTTGCAGGCAGCTTATTTAATAAGGAACGACTTAGGCTACTTTTATTTTAGAAATGTATAAAATAAAATAATTAAATAAAAACGCGGACGAAGTCGCGGGCACAGCTAGGAAAAAATAAAATCAGGAAATACGGAATATGCAGAGAGTGTCCGAAAAATATTAAATATTTTCCTCAAATTATCGTATGTCCTGTAGTCAGGGGTTTACGCCTAATTTACAAAAGTACCGGCTACCCTACTCTACGGACCGGAACACGACACTGTCAATATGGTGGTAGGAACAGGTAAGACGGTAGATCTCTTTCCAGCAAGGTGTTGCACAGCTAGGGTTACCAGATTAAACAAATGGGTGAAGAGACTACGAGAGAGAGAGAACGAGAGAAATACCCGTTAACACGTTCGTTCGTCGTGCCAGGAAAAAAATAGTCAACCCTCAGTTTGCATATCCTGTAGGCTGTGTACTTGCCGTTAGACTTAAATTTTTCGTCCTATTCAATGGTGAAATTAAAAAAAAACTTTTTTCAAAATTTAATTAATTATAGCCTTTCCAAGATTTTATCAGGCAACCCAAGTTTTATATGATTTGTAATAAAATAAATTACTTATTGAATCTTTTTTATCCTTCAGTGAAGGTCGATGTTATATTCTGATCCTCTACTAGATGTTTTATACCAGACCGGATTTTTGACTGATGTCGGGTTTTAAAATATTATAACAAGAAGAGGTTTTTATGGGGCAAGAGACAACCGTGGCCTATAGACACCATAGATGTGGCACTATTTCATCAGCGGAATTGTTGGTGATGAGTGATGAGTGATGACTCATATGGTTTATGCTCGCCTCTTACGAGTTACGAAGCAGGGGCAATAAGACACGCCGAACAAACAAATGTTTATTTCAGTAACTAATACAAAATACCTGCCATACTAGGGTTGAATAAAATTAGGAAACATCGTTTTTGTCACGAAAATATTATGATATTAGTTGAACACAATAAGAACTTAGTCAAATACTTATTACACTTTTGGTTTATGTCATAGGGACAACAATATTTGCTTGTCTTAATAATTAAAAATAGCAAGGATCGTAGCTCTGGTATTTATTAATACGCTACGCTACGTTGTACGTATGTATGTATGTATGTAGCGGAATCCTTAAGCTTGATTTTCGCCATGTTCCAGCAGTCGGATTGATTCGAAACTTTGCACACCTATCAAGGACCGATGACAAT
>DVZL01006535.1:0-11298 GCA_018236625.1 Lasaia peninsularis | reverse complement strand
TGAAAAAAACCACTGACGAAGTCGTGGCACAGCAAGTTAAACATTAAAACAGCAAAAAAATTGAGTTTGTTGTATGAGAGCACCCTTTTTATATTTATTTTAATCTATTTTTAGTATTTGTTGTTATAGTGGCAATAGACATACCTTCATCATTTGTGAAAATATTACCTTCCTAGTCTTCATGGTTCACGAGATACAGCATGGTGACAGACAGACGGACAGCGGAATCTTAAATCGCTTTTTGAAACGCTTGACGTATGGCCACACAGTGATCAAATAAAACGTGTATCTGTTACGTAACAATATGGAAGTCGCTGTTTCCTGGAAACAAAATAACTTTATTTTTAAAAGCTTTTATTTAAATTGCATTGTATGTATGTAAGTATGTTCGGGTAGAGTCTTAGAATTCAATTTTGAAGTAGATATCTTCACCCGATTAAGCTTAAATTTTGTTTACACGTTTAGTTTGGATGACAGTACACGATAAGGTACATGACATAATTTTAAATCCAATATGGCGGCTCAGCCAAAATGGCGGAATAGTTGTTTTTAAAGCACTTCTACAATATAGGTATCAAATAAAAGGGCTCGTTGAGAAAACTCGAAAAATAATAAAGGCTTTTTCAAAAAAAAAATTTTGCTTTTAATTTATGTGTCCTCAAAATGTATCAAAATGTGCGGCATCAAGTATATTTGAGAGGAAAGTGGTTTATATAATACACTAGCTGTGCCCGCGACTTCGTCCGCGTTTTTATTTACTTATCATATATAAAATAGAAGTAGCCTAAGCTATACCTTATTTTAGAGATTACAGACAGAAAAAAGTTCTAAGGAATAGTATTTTTATTGTACCTTTAACGAGACTTAAATTACATTTGAGTCTATAAACTCTATAAAAATAACTAATTCCGTATGGAAACCTGTTAAGTAGTTTTTGAGATAATTGCGAAGAGACGAATAGACAAACTAGGCCAGGGTATTTTTATATGTATTGACTATTGCACCCGTGACTTAGTCGGTGTTTGAATTTAATTATTTTTTATCGTAATGAAAATTATTTATTTGCCAAATATGTGTGTTAAATAGTTGTTCCAAACAAAAGTTTTAATAATACCTATAATCCTGAAACAAAACTGGCATTACTTACTTCATAGTTATTATGTCAGCAGTCTGCCGATGAAAATCCTGTCAAAATCAGCGCATCAGTTTCAAAGATTAACCGGAACAATAGAAAAAAATGGTTAATTTGGTTACATAAACCAAAAGTAACGGTACAGATGTCGCCTCTTAAGACCGTTAGCCACGTGGGGTCCCGGGTTCAATTTCCGGGTCGGGCAACTTTTCTTAAATGTTTTTCAGAATTTTCTGAATAAGTATTTCATTGCCCGGGATTGGGGTGTGCCCGAAGTGGCGATAGGCTTGCCACCTATCACATCAGGACCCTAGTACCTTGGCTAATAAAAATGGGTTTGTTCTAGTATATCTACTGGACTTACGAGTCGTGGATATACTAGCACACCTCTGCCTACCTCTTCGGGGATAATAGGCGTGAAGATACATCAGTAATCGCCATTGTTGTGAAATAGCTGGTTAGCTCATTTACAAATTCAATTCAGAGGTACGTCATGAATCAACAAAAATGTAAAATGGTATTGACAAGCATTGACAATTTACAACTGATAGATAAAAAAGACTCTCTTTTTATTACAAACTAGATTAGGTTATTGTAGAGCATTGATTTTATGAGAGTATGGGTATGTAAGATATTACAACATTTTTAGCAGAGCTATTGAAAAATATATCATCCCATGAAGCTAAAAGTAATCTTGAGAGTACACTCCAAACAAGGACATGTTGTTCCTAACTCTTTCTAAAGGACAAAAATAGTTCCTCCGCGCCTATTATTCCCAAAGATAGGCAGAGGTGTGCTAGTATATCTACGACTCGAAAGTCCAGTAAATATACTAGAACAAATTAGCCATCAAAACAAACCGGTGAGAATGAAATAGCGAGCCCTATAAGATATTTAATATTGTGGATAGGTAATCACTAAAGTCATAGTCAAATTCATATTATAGACTTAAAGTACTTATTCCTTATGTGGTTGGGCTACATGTCAAAAAACGCCGATCATCGATTAGGCCCAGGTTTGATTTTAAAAATGGATAAAGTTTGTTTAACGAATACAAATATGTGCATTTCTAAGTAAATTATTCTCTCCTGATATCATATTTGTATATAGAGTCGGTGCTACCTTTGTTCACAGACGTTCCTTGACAAAATTCAAGTACCAGATTAATATGACCTATATGTAAAATTATTTTTGTACATTTTGGTTTTCAAGTTCATTAGTTTCGGTAATCGACCGGGCTGTAGAGATATATTACTATTATTTTAAATTGGGATCAATCCTAAATTAACCTTACGGTTAAAATCCTGATTATTAACTATTAGCCCAGGTCGACCATCCAATAAGTGACCACACTGAACGTTGCTTAACAGTATACATTAGGTAAGAATTTTTCCAATTCACAACAGATAAAATCAAAGAGGTGCTGGTGTGTAGAGACGTCTTCACATTCGCGCCGTGTGTTTATGAGCTCCTCGGCGAACTCTACCGGGACCGCTTTGGAGGGTGATGTTTTAGCACTCTACCGCCACTGGTCTCTCGGGTCTCGTGCTAGAGTGTTAAATACTAACAATCATACATTAGAATGTGGATGATATAACTGACACATACACTACTTTTATTTCTTGTTACTTTTTAAAAGACTAAATTCTTTAATGTTTTGTATATTTTTTTTTGTATGATTTTAGGATTGCGTACCCAAAGAACAAGATGTTGTTAAAACCTAACCCTATTACTAAAACTCCGCTATCCGTTTATTTGTCTATCTATCATTAGGCTGTATATGACGAACAGTGATAGTTAAATAGTTGAAATTTTACCACTAGTAGTCTTGTTGGTAATGACCAGTCCCAGGTATGGAGGCTGATGGTATACTCTACCAAACCTCATACAATTTGTTTCTTAGTAAAAAATAGCTCAAAACATTAAAAAAATCACAAACTAACACAAGAATAGATTTATTTTATTTAAAGCAACAACAATAAGGGAAAAATAGAATCTATACTAATATTATAAAGACGAAAAATTTAATTGTTTTTTTTTATTGAATAGTCTCCAAAACTACTGGACTGATTTGAAAAAAACTTTTACCATTAGAAGCCCTGATGAACATAGCCTAATTTTTACAGCCAGAAAACGCTTCATTTCTACGGGAAAACGGGTAATGGGAGAACGGGTAGTAAGAATTATCTTGCAATATAGTTGCAAATAAAAAAATAGAGAACGTTTGAGAAATAAGGTTTTTATGTATGCCATTTGTCATTCCTATACGTAGACAATTTTGAAATATATTTTTGATGCAACCCACAATTTCTACCAAAATCAGAAACATAAAACCTGGATGCTTGACAAAAAAATTGGATTATTTACCATATATTACATTTATGACTGTCGAAACTTTAAGGGTATAATGTTGACCTTCCTCCTTAAGTAAGTTCACCTGTTTACAATCAAGTTTTAGAGAAAGGTAAAAAGACTGTCATATTGGTCTCAAAAGGGAAAAGTAATAGTAAAATCAGAGTATATTATACAAGTTAATCAAAATCGAACTTCAAAAAGTAAGTTTCTTCGAAAAATATAGCCCTGTGTGTCTAACGAGTTTCAAGGTAAAATAGATTATAAAATATCTACCTACTTAGCCGGTAATATTAGCTAAGTTTTGCAGAAACTGCACTCGCTATGCAACATTTGCAAATATAGACATTTAGCCAATTTACGACCGAGACTGCGTTGCAATGAGACTTCGAATGTACATACTAATTGCATTTAAATTATCCAGTTATCAATTAATGTTTATTACTTGCTTGTATGCTGATAGCAGCTCATTGATGCATACCCAAAGCAATATTTTGCATAATTCTCTAGACTTCTGACGCTGTCTTAAATGCAGTTACAAAGTCTTATTAAAATATCTAAGCATTCTACTTACGCGCGTCGTATACTCAAGACGATGTGAAATATGGTTTATGTAGCGACATCTGTTGTTGAATAGTGGAACTATTATTTGGTTCTTATCTATGTACTTTTATCATTAATAAATATTATTGTTTATTATTGATAAACTACATACCATGGTTAATATTTATTAATTAATGTGTTATAAAATGTAAATGTTTTCATTGAGCATCGTGAGCGTATGAAATAGGTTTAATCGACCCAACGTCATTAATTCATTATTATAAATAAAACATGAGAACTTCTTTAACCATTGTTTGATCAGGTTTTTGCAGTGTTTACGAGCTCGGTAGTTAGGTGTAAAGTAACTGATAATTAACTTATTATTCATTCTGAAACGGGATTTTAAGTTATTTGGATTAGAAAGTGTTTAATATTTCATTAAAAAACATTACTTTTCCTCTCAATTAAGTGTTGAACGTTTGGAACATAAAACTTTTAAATGGGATTAATTTAAATTAATTAAACTTACTTACTTCATAAAATAAGCTCAAATTATTCATTTAAGCATTTTATTTACATTAAAATGATATTATGTAAAACTTAAGAACAGTTAAACTGTAAAAACAAGATTTAGAAAAAAAAATGTTATTTAATAACCAAATTAATTCTTTTTTTTCGTAATATTTTTTTATATCTTATTTATATTCAAGTATGCTTTTGCATTGAATATAAATCAGCCTATACGATTATCTAAAACTAGGCCTACGCTTCTGTTGGTGATAATTAATGTTTTTAAAGTTAGATTATATCTTTTTCCGAGAAGTGATGAAACAATGTTATAATTATATAAAGATTAATAGATAACATCAAAATTTTAACTACTGCTAGCTTTTCAATTATAAACTCGTCTGCTGTTTTAAAACTATTAACACACGAGATTAGTAAGCGCTGGATTTGAGCTCAAAAAACTGCTTTTTAAAAGCCAGCTTATTAAAGATTCCAAGTTAACACCTTTGACTGTCATTATCTGAATATTTCATGTAACAGACGTAACTTCCCAGCCTCAGGCCAACATTACATAAACATTATTAACAAGAGTAATAAAATAAAAGCAGATCACTATAGTGGAGAAATGAGCAATATAATCATTTATAGCTAAAATATGGAGATATATAAGGTTGTTCCATTTAACAATCCTATTTCAGCACTTTAGTAAAACACGCTACAGTGCATTTTGTATCAATTCATAAAACTAATCTGTATTAATTCAATTATTTTTTTATGATATTAGAAGGCAAACAAGTGGATTTCCTGATGGTAAGGAATATTCGCCGCCTAGAAATCATCAGAATCAGATAGAATTGATGGTGCGCTGCCAACCTGAGACTGCATTGAAAAGTTTCTTGCGAAAGTAAATTAACCAGCTACCCTCCAAACCAGTACACGACAGTAGCAAGCACTGACGTTATGGTGGCAGGAATAGGTAAGGTACCAATGCGGGTCAGTCATTGCAAGACTCTACCTTCTAATCAACGGCACGGTTTTGGTGACGTATAAGCTTTTGGTCGCCTCTTACGACCTGGACGGTAGGAAGGAAGTTGCCCTATTTTTCAACATATTAGTGTATTTTTGTGTAGTCGATAAAATTATTTATTTATTATCGTTTATTAATGAATTAATTAATATTATTTTATTAGTAAAAATCATCTCAATAAAGAAGCAGTATTTTCATTGACTAATATTTATGCGACATTTAAAAGATTTTTACGTTTGCTAAGCATTTACTCCGTCAATTATAAATGGATTCCAATTTTTATATTATCTAAATTATTATTAAACAAATAACACAAATTGATCTAATCCCAAAGTAAGCAAATTATATGCTCGTACTTTGGGTATTAGACGACGATATTAATACATAGAAATACTCGACAACAATATATCTATGCAAATAAATAAATTTGGAGTGTCTGTATGTAGGGATAATCAAAATAACCATTTTTTACTAAATACTAAATTTATGTTATTTTACAAGGTACATATACCAAAACGGCATTTTTAGAATTTTTGTCTGTCTCTCAGTTTATACCCGTTAAAAACGCGGACGAAGTCAGCACAACTAGTATTTAATAAACACCTAAACCTGGAAATACAGATATCTCTATTCATCAAAACCCAATCCCGTCGGGAATCGAACCCGATCTTTGCGATTTACCGATGGTGCTAGACTTATGCGCAAACCTCTTGATCAAAATTTAAAACAGACAGCTCGATTATTATTCAAGAGTGGTGTCAAGGGCCTCCGAATTCGGCATATTTGTATAGATTAAATAATATGACTGAATAAAGGCAAGTATGATCGTGACATTTGGCACTCGAGTCTCTCCACCTACCACGCTAGCAACCTGGTGTGAAGATATGTATGTAATACACATAAAAAAGTACATTCACGCCTATTATCCTTGAAGCGGCAGGCAGAGTATATCCACGACTCGTAAATCCAGTAGATATACTAGAACACCCACGATTAACTAAGGGATAAGGGCCCATAATATGAAAAACATTTTGAAAAAAGTTGCCCAACCTGGGAATTGAACCCGGGACCCTACACAGCTTATACAGCCGTACCGTTACACCACATGGGCGATAGCATAAATATGCATAAATTCCGAAACCTTAATTATAAGTTGTTCAGAGTAATACAGTATTGTTTTTAATCTATAACCTGTCTTAGTTTCTTGATAGACCATTTCTTCATAGAGTCCTCGTTACTACTAGTAATCTAACAGTATATAGAACCATATATAAGCCACACACACATACACACAGAAGAAGTTCCATTTCACGCATCAAAACACACAAATCGATGTGAACATAAATGCGGGTTGTGACGAGCGGACAGACAGATATTTGTTGTACTATATTAATACATATTCATATATATTTTTTACATAATGTGCTGACCCGCGAATTCGTCCGCGTTTTAATTTAACTAATTAAAGGTTATCCAAGCTACTGCTTATTACATCAGCTATCTGCAAGTGAAAGTCACAACAAAAACGATCCTGCAGTTTTAGAAATTAACGGGAGCAAAAAAAACAGACAGACAAAAATTCTAAATAATATTATTTTGGTATATGTACCTTATAAACATATGGATTTAGAATTACATTTACATGAAGTAGCGTCTATTATCAATACAAATAAATGAAATTGGAATGACTGTATGTAATATTAAAATAACCGTATTTTGCTAAATGCATAATATGTATGTATACAATGTACATATACTAAAACAGTATTTTTTATATTTTTTGTCTTTCCGTTTGTACCCGCTAATCTCTAAAATGGCTGGACCGATTTTGACGGGACTTTCACAGGCAGACAGTTAATGTAAAAAGGAGCGGCTCAGCATACTTTTATATTAGAATTTAATTTTAGAAATGTATATAATAAAATAATTAATTAAAAACGCGGTCCAAGTCGCTGGCACAGATAGTAATATAATATACCTACAGACACTCCAATTTTATTTGTATCTAAAATATATAGAAGATGGTGCAAAGGGGAGATTATTACACCTACTATACAATATAAGAACCTATTATCGCCTTTATGGTCGAGTGTAGTTGGTTTTCGACTTTGACTAATGAGATCCTGGGTTCAATTCCCAGATAGGACAAACTCGAGTCTTGCCAATTTATTTTAAAAACACAACGTTGCTGATATCAGATCGCGCTTGATATGATGACGGACTTCATGGACTTAATGTCGTCGATTAATAGTGGGGGTATAAGTACGTAACTCTACTTACCTGTTCTGGGATTTGGCCCTTATTATAAATATGTTACACCGTGTTGGTCCGAGTCCGCCTTCCACGCAGGCAGCTCGTCAGAGGCAAGCATAGAGTCTATTGTCACCAGCACCGTGACATTTACTAGGTGGTAGAGTCTTGCAACGACTCGCCCGGATTGGTACCACCGCCTTACCTATTTCTGCCACAATAGCGGCAATGCTCGCCATTGTCGTGTTCTTGTTTGGAGGGTAGGGTAGCTGGTAAACTTCCTCACGCAAGAGGCTTACATCCCAGCCTCAGTTTAGCAAAGCACCATTTCCACCTTTGGTGTCTATAGGCGACGTGAATTTCTTACCATCAGGAAATCCGTCTGCTTGTTTGCCAACCCCATCTCCCGTAAACAACTGTTTCCAAACTTAGCCATTCTCATATATTTAACCAATTATGATATACACATACTTTTTTATTTTTCCGTTTTGTTCCGGGTCCTCTGTGTAGAATATACTATCTACCTTCCTATCAGATAGCTCTTAAGTCTTGATGATAGTAAGAAAGTAGTTTTGTAGAGTCGAAAGAAAGGATGACTGCAATTTTTAGTTCCTGTCAAAATTATTAAATTTAATGTACATCAAATAAAATAAGTCAACATTTGAAAGCATTTCGTATAATTTCACAAATGAAGTGCTTATAAACTAATATTATAAAGAGGAAAGATTTGATTGTTTGTTTGTATTGAATAGGCTCCAAAATTACTGGACCGATTTGAAAAATTATTTTACCATTAGAAGCCAACATTATCCCTGATGAACTTTTTACCGAGGGAAAATGCTTCCTTCCAACGGGGAAAAAGGGTAATTGGAGAACGGGTAGTAAGGATTATCTTTCCGTACTTATCTATTTCACATAACTAAACTAAACGGCTAAACGGATTGGGTTGAAATTTTATACACATATTTCGATGGTTTCATGTATGATCTATATGTCAACCATGAACTGGCCGTGCGAAGACGAAGAAGGGCCCGGCTGCTAGTTTATTTATAAACAGAAATAGATTTCTGAATTATTTATATAAATAACAACTACTTTTCTCGCGACAACCTTTTATAACATATAATTATGTTATGAAGTTGTAAGTTAATAGGAAAAAGCTTGAAAGGAAAAGTTTATTTCTTTCTTTTTAAGAGTGAAGAAACATTTCCTGTGGCATAGGGCATATAAAAGTGGCATAGAAATTTGATTCTTACAAATCAAGGTTGCTTAAAATTCTCTATCTCTTTTGTTTTTATGTCATTAGAAAAAGATAGCATGCTCTAATTTTAAGGCGTTGTGCGTCAGAATTGTACCAGGGTTAGATTTATTTCTATTTCAAAGAGACAATTGTTAAAAACATTGGCAGCCATAAAAACTCATACTTAGGATACCAACGAGTCACTCGCGATAAGGGCTTATGTCAGATGAAGCTTTTTAAATACGATAAAGCCGTAACTTCTTTAGGAGACTAGCCTGCACCCCACGACTGTAGCTCTAGTATCTAAAAAGTTATTCGTCCGTTCACACCAGGTCTGGTACATGTGGTACTTTCGAACTTGACTAATGAAGTGAAGCAAAGTTTTGTCGTACGATCCAATCTCCCGTTAGGCCTAATCCATTTGATGTTGAGGATGAGGCATTTTACTTTTTTCTAATGTTTCTATTTAACTTGCAATATATGTATAGTCCGGTGAAGTCTTGCAACTACATTTTGAAACAGATATCTTCACCGATTGAGCTCAAATTTTGGGGAAATTTTAAAGTTTGGTTGGTTAATCTACGTGACGTCATTCTAAATCCAACATGGTGGAACATCCCAGATACTAGCTATTTTTAATATAATCCAATAATATGAAGATAACTCGAAAAACAATCTCAAGTCATTCTTGCGACAAGCTTTTATATATATAAAAGAAAGTTGTGTTAGTTACACTATTTATAATTCAAGAACAGCTGAACCCATTTGGCTGAAAATTGATTAGATTGGGAGCTTTGAACCAGGAGACAGACATAGAATACTCTTTATCCCATTCCGTTCTGATTAAATTTTATGTATTTGCGGGTAGGTCTGAGAAATTATCAACATTTTTCATACCCTTAAGTGCTCATCGTCATATCAATTGTTGTTATTCGATAATCTCGCTAAAACTTAAGAGCGACTGGACGGAATTGGCTACTTTTAGTCTTGAATTATTTGTCGAAGTCCAGGGAAGGTTTAAAACACTTTTAAATTGCTACTAGTAATGTAAATAATATTAAATCTTTACAGGTTTTCGTGCTATGTCCACTAGCACCCAATTAATAAATTAATTAATAAATTTATTAATAAATACATTAAAAATATAAAAGGGGGAGGCCAACATTTGGAGAACATCCCCCTGTCATTTGACATCACTTTATCGAACGATATGTGCATCACTAACTATGACGTCATAGAATTACGTTGCACATTCGAATATTATAACTGTCGGTTACTCTCTGTACTTGTGCATAAAACATTAATTATTGCAGTCCACATTTAAATATTAGGAGCCAGAACTCCGGAGCAACCAGCAAAGGTACAGGCTTCAATACATGAAACCGGATTAGGCTTAAAACTATGCACATATAGCATCGTAGGTTGGTAACTATTGCTTTCGTCAGATCCGTGAGCTTGTTTTCTGTCTTAATTCATAAAAAAATATCAAGTGCGAGTAGGACTCAAAGGATTCCATACCATTATCTATTTAAATATATATCTATACCATTATCTATTTAATATCTAATCATGGCTGCCGGGGAGTTTGTTTCGCTGTTTCTTCTCGTGACTGGCTAGGTTTGGAAACGATGGTAGTTTATGGTAGACAGGGTTAAAATTAGTCGGGTTATAATTAATATTTATAAATATTAAGGTATTTAGTATTAGTAGGTACATAGTTTTATAATTAATAAACATATATAAATTAAGTGTTAAAATATTTGCACACCACATTGTGGTAGAATCTATACTAATATTATAAAGCGGAAGAGTTCGTTTGTTTGTTTTTTTGTTTGAACGCGCTAATCTCTGGAACTATTGGTTCGAATTGAAAAATTTTTTTTTTGTTGAATAGACCATTTATCGAGGAAGCCTTTAGGCTATATAACATCACGCTGCAACTATTAGGAGCGAAGAAATTATGGAAAATTTGAAAAAAAAACGGGGAAAATTATTCCTTGAGGGCTTCCGTTGCGTGCGCTGCGAAAACTGTTCAAGATAACAAAAATATATGATGTATAAAAGAATTATTCCTCTTGAAAGTATTTACAAAAATGTCCGCGACCGTATATGTATATCTTTCAAGATTAACTCTCTAGAACCATTTTATCGTTAACGTAATCCGTACTAATATAATAAATGCGAAAGTAACTCTGTCTGTTACGCTTTCACGCCAGAGTAGACCTTGAGGAAGGACATAGGCTACTT
>DVZL01006534.1:0-11299 GCA_018236625.1 Lasaia peninsularis | reverse complement strand
GTACCTTGGCTAATCGTGGATGTGTTCTAGTATATCTACTGGACTTACGAGTCGTGGATATACTAGCACACCTCTGCTATATAGGTATATGATAATAGGCGTGAAGGTACTTTTATCATAGTATAGTAGTAGTAGCTAATTACTATGATTGGAAATAAAATTGATGAGAAGAAATTTTCCAAGTTTTAAAAACGATATAATACAAATTAAATACTGATCAGTTTAATAAAAGTCGACAACACGAGCAAAAAACAAAACGCTGGCGAAGCAGCAAGAAATTGGTAGTACCTACCTAAATAATTTTCTACAATCGACAAAAAATAAGTTCTTTTTAAGGTCCGTACCCAAAGAATAACAGGACTGTATTGCTAAGACTCCGCTGTCCGTATGTCTTTCTGTCACCAGACTGTATCTCATAAACCGTGATAGTTAGATAGTTAAATTTTTACAGACAATGTATTTCTGTTTCCGCATAAACATTTTAAGGGGGATTCTGTATTTTTTTCCATTTTTATCCGACTCGCACTTGACCGGTTTTTTATTTCATAAGGAAAATATAGTATATAGGTATGTACCTAAAATAGTTAAATTAGTGTGTAGCGGAGCTAGCATCGATGTTAACGTTTCAAGGACAACATATGGTGTTTTTTCTTAGCAGGTTGCACAGGTGTTTATAGCGTTTCTTATTAAAATTTATGACTTCATTATATTACATGTCTGTGCTTACCACTGTCACGTTACAGTTTGATAGGTCCCGACTACCAACTAAAAAACATCATAAAACTAAAAAACATAAAAAATCGTAAAAAAAATTACAAATCATAAAAGTGTTAACACACTTAAATATTAATTATGCACGCGCTCAATGTTATCTAAGGAATCATTTCCAAATAGCTCAATTAAAAAACGTATTTAAACAAAGAAATATTAAAATTACATGAATTTTATTACAAACACGCTTCAAACGGATCCTAATGAAATTTAACATAAATATACTGTTTTTTAACCGACTTCAACAACGAAAGGTTTTGGAACCGTCAATGTTTTTTGTGTATGTTTGTTACGCGCTTACTCCGCTAATAATCCGCGCTTTTTAAAGGTGATTCCTACATAAATTTTATGACAGTTTGTAAAGCACTTTTGAAAAAATTAATTCACACATAATTGTTTTTGATACTAACCTAAAATAATTAAAACTGAATGCTTTTATATTTTTATATTACAACTAGCTGCGCCCGCGACTTCGCCTATGTTTTTATTTTATTATTTTATTGTATACATGTCGAAATCGATCCAGACATTCCAGAGATTAGCGGGTACAAAAAGACAGAGAGATAAAAATTCTAAAAAATACTAATTTGGTATGTGTACCTTATAAACATGTATGCATTTAGTAAAGAGTGGTTATTTTAATATTGCATACAGACACTCCAATTTTATTTATTTGTATAGATAGGTAGTTCCTGCGTTTCAAAAAGAAATCATTCCTGCACCTTTTTTTCAAAAATTGTAATATCAAATGCATATTTAAAAGAAAAACCCTACAACTTTCCAAGTTAAAGGTCTATCTGGAACTCCTATTTTCATAACCACCACGGTCTAGTACCGCTCTCCGTCCAACTTTGTTGCAATCGATTAAAGTTTTTTATAATAAAATCCAGTAATTTTCCAATTAATAAAAAAAAGAACTTATTTTACATAAAACATTCAAGACATTTTTACAACGTGTCTTATACATCGGTGTTTCGGAAATACCGTCGAAATAAACTCAACGGGGCTTGTCTTGCCTCTTTTTATTAAACAAAATACTAATCAAGACATAAAGGTAACAAAAAATTGCAAAAAAAAAAACGGTACCTTCTTTTATAAAATCTTGAAAACCAAAATCCATTTTGAAAATTCAATAGCGAACAATTAAAAATAACATTCTTTGAAAATCAACCTTCTATCCTTATGTTAAGGTAGAATATCTACTAGCAAGAATAACACCACCGCACATACACACGTCTATCGCGTCCAACGCGCCCGTCCGGATAGTAGATCAAAGATTAACCCTCAAGGCTATAGATAATATATGTACAAAATAATTAGAAATACGAAATATATATACAATTCACAATACGCACGACCTCAAAAATGTCTTAAATAACGTGGCACACTTTACGATCGGCAACCGAGCGCCGTCTAATTGCTGTGCACACAAAAAGCGATAGTGTAATGACTTTTGTTTAATATTTGAACAGGTCGACAAAAATTCAAGACAACACAACTAACGAAAGTAAGTACTGATATCACATTTCTTCACCGCAAATCGAACTTACGATAAGAAACAAATACCTGGATGATCGAGATTTGCTTAGTGTTTTTTTAGTACATCATGTTTTTTATAATTATATTTACTTGTAACTATGAAATCACTTACTGATAAAATATTAATAATATGAAAAGAGAAAAAAATAAAAAAAAAACAATCGAACCGAGATTTGAACCTGAGTTTCCTGCGTTTTAAGGCGCCTAATTTTCCGACCGAGCTATTCTCACTTCGTAAGAGCTTTGTATTCTAGTGATATTGTAGGAAGTATTTATTCAATGAAAACACGATTAATAAATAAAACCTAGCTAGATCGATTTATCTTCCCCTAAATATGAAAATTTCAAAAAAATCGTTTCTGAGATCGTTGATATAAAAAAAGACAAGAGTTGCAGTTTTTTTTTAGAAAAGAATATAAAAAAGACCTTTTGTTAAGTGGTTCCCGAGTCTCGCAAAAAAAAAAACGCGTTGGCGAACTACTGAGTACCTAGTAAGTCTTAATAAAGGATATAATGCAAAAAAAAATAACGCCGAAGGGATTAGCACAGGCATATATGAAATTACATATTTGAAAATCGGCCAAGTGCGAGTCGGAGGCGCGCACGAAAGTTTTTGTATATCATCTATAAAACACCAAAAAAAATCACGTTTATCGTATGGGAGAAACCATTATATAATATTTATTTTATGCCGATTTTAGCATTTTTTGTTATAGTGGCAACTGATCATCTGTAAAAATTTCATCTATCTTGCTATCATGGTTCTTGAGATACAGCCTGTTGATAGAGCGAATGAAGTCTTGGCAGGGTATCGTTGTTGCCGTGGCTACGGAACAAAAATGTATCTAGCTACAATAAAATTTACTACGAAATTTAAATGAGGGAGAGCTAAGCACTCACATGACGTGGAATCCTATGATTGGTAAAATCGTCGAGTTATGGAAACGAATGTTATTCGACGATAAGGAAACAAATAAAACGCGCTAGCGGGAAAAACATAAAATGCCCCGATACGTTTTATTATTATTATACTTCATTTCAATACCTGTTTTCGCAAAAATATTTTCTTTACAAACTCGCAAACTTGCATGATTAGCATCGGTGCATATGTGATTCGATGAAAGAACGTTTGTAGGTTTTGTAGTCAGCGTAGAACACTTTAAACGGCAGCTTATATTAATTGGTATAGAAAAGCGGTCTTATCGCTAATCAGCGATTTTGCCAAACAACACTTGTTAAACGGTTGAAATAATTGAAAAGCTCTGAATTATTAATAAAACATAGTCACGATCGATTTTTACATTTAACACATTTGGATAACCATTTTTTTTATACACTAGCTGTGCCCGCGACTTCATCCTTGTTTTTATTTGATTTATTTTACACCTTTCTAAAATAAAAGTAGCCTAAGCCATTCTTTATTACATTAGCTGTCTACCAGTGAAAGTCCCGTAGAAATCGGTACAGCCGTTACAGAGATTAGTGTGTACAAATAGACAGACAGACAAAAACTCTAGTTGTTGTTTTGATATAATATGTACCTTATAAACATACATATGCATTTAGTGAAAAAGCGGTTATTTTAATATCACATACAGACACTTCAAATTTTATCTATTTGTATAGACTAGCTAACTAAAAGCTAAAATAAAGCTTTCATAACCGCCTCTATCCGATATGCTCACGAAATTTCATGAGATCGGGATAAATAGTATCCATGAGGCTTGCGTTGCATTTTTACCTATTTTGTAGTAACATTTTAAAATGTAACGAATTTCTTCATTAGATTCACTCATCTTGAGAGTACGAAATACGAATGAAAAACACAACATTTTCCAATTTGAATTTGGAATTATTTTCTTTAAAATTCAAACTTTTTAATGATACCAAAACCAGCCAGATACAAATAGTATAGCCAAAGAGATTTTATTAAAAGCCGATACATACTATAATGCGAAGACTTTTTCCCCAACCTAATATATAAGAAAAATCCCGTGGTTATCAATAAATTGGTTACAAATGTTATACATACCGTCCTCTACATCTTCTTTGACGGCCGCTGGTGATTGACTCCTGTGAAGATATCACAACTGTAAATCATCCGTCCATAATAATCTTATGTGTGTTTATTTGTCACACTAACAAATAAAAACTCTAGTGTGTAGAATCTGAACTTACTATATTAAATATCGACCCTTGGTAAAAGAAGCTAAACAAATTTTAAAAGCTGTTAACTGCTATTTTCATTTAGCTAAGGCATTGTCAAAATAGTTATTTAGATTCCTATATTCTTCTCCTAGAGAAGTCAGTCATCGGGCAGCTTACTTATTTCTGTTCCCATATCGCAAATACTCAACATAATCGTGCAGTAGGTGACTTGTCTACAGCTTAGGATCCTGGCCATTTGATAAATATTCACCATACAACAATATATTAACAATTAACAGTTTATATACAAACCGCCTCGTTGGTCGAGGGGCTAGCGTACACGCCTAACCACGGCTCGGGTTCGATTCCCGACGGGGACTGTATTTCCGAGTCTATGCGTTTATTAAATTTGTTTTTGTATATATTTAAGTATTTTTAATATATTAGTATTGTTAACTAACACCTATAACACAAGCACTTAATTTGCTAACTTTGGGGTTAGATCAATTTGTGTAATTCGTCCAGTAATATTCATTTATTTATTATCATTTATTCCTATTGTTGTCTCTGGGTAGCTCTTATGTGTCTCACAGGTTATAGGCCAGTTTCTCTCAATTTGCTAAAGCACATGGCACAAGTAGTCCATTTATCATTGTACCTATATTGTTATCCTATTTTAGGGTAGGCAAAGGTATATACTATTAATCACCCACAATCAGCTGACGCCATTAGGTTCCTAAATGTAATAGATGTCAAGTCCGTCGCCGTATTGGGCGCCGATCAGATCCGAGAAAAGTTTTCTCAGGGACACAGAAAAAACTAAAATATTTATCGAGATAAGTATCTCATTACAAAATTTGGCAGCAAAACAGACAAAAGTATGCAACTATTTGTTGTGACTTATTTCAGACGAACAATTGCTGTTTTTAAAGCTTAGTACGTATGAATATCTACAAACAAACGTAGTTCAAGTTGTCCCAGCAAGTGCAAAATGTAAAGAACGTAGTGAACGGTTACTGCAAAAATAATTAGAACCGCTAATCAAAATTATAGTATAGATCAACTCACTCGTCCTCAACTGAATATACATCGTCCCTCTTCTGATCATTTCCTGAGGGTTCTTTAGTTGGTGTTCTAGGTTCAGGCTTTTCTTCCTCCTCCTCCTCTTCTTCAGATTCGTTTATCACCACTGGATGATCTTCTTTTGAGCCCTAAAAGAATTTATGATTTAAATGTGTTAAACATATCAAACAATACCCTAACAAAGAGTTTGTGTGGATCCCTAATTAATGTTTCCTAATGAGTGTCTTGTTTGTTTTTCATCAGACTGTACTTCATGAAATAAATAAATGATGTAAAGCTAGGCAGTTGAGACTTTCACAAGTGATATATTTTGTTTTGCCGCTACTACAACAAATACAAAAAAAAATCATAACGAAATAAATATTCGATGGGACTTCCATACAACAAACATGATTATTTACTGTTTATATAGATAAAATGGTATGGAACTCTTTGATCAAGAGTCCGACTTTTTTATTGAGTGATAATGAATGAATGAACTCTTTCTCATGCACAATGGATGTCACAAGTATTGAATACTAGCTTTACGCCTACGCCTGTATTATTTTAATAATATGGATAAGTTTCTCCGACTTACCCTCGTTTTAATGTAGTCGGTTAAAAAGTAGCCTATGTGTTATTCTCATATATAAGCTACTTTACTGTAAAGTTACAACAAAATCCCTGAAGTAGTTTTCAGCCTTAATGCAAAACATTCGTACATATATCCATCCATACTTACAAAATCTTGCAATTATAATATTAGTAGGATATATTAGTTCTACCGGCGAGATAAATTACAGTTATGCAAGATATTGCATCTAAACTAAACAACAATTAAAAATTAATAACAATTGAGTTGTTGGTTGTTGTAGCAATATAAAATATGAATGAATAGAGTTTTAAACTAACAAAAAATAATACATAAAATTTATAAAAGAGAAAATCAAAAATCAACATTAACATTTAGATATAAAATAATATGAGATGAAATAGTCATCATTATCATTAAAAAAAAAATTCATCTATACAATTTTTCTTATTTTAAAAATATTTCAAAAACCAGTTTTATTTTTTTAGTGTTGGATAGAAGTTATAAAAATATATCTGTCATTACAACCATAATCTTTCTAAATTGCATTTGTATTTGATAGCTTTTCAAATTTTTAATATGGAAATGGTGAAACTTGGCTCAATACTTGGCTTGTATGCTTTGTCTATTTCAAATGAGTTGATGATTCTTGTTTAATAAAGTAATATGCTTCATAGGTGGTCTGACTAAGAAATAAAGTTATTTATTTTGTGGGAATATTCACAAAATCAAATACTATCTCTGCAAAAATCAGTAAATAAAGTCAACAAAAGTGTTTCTTTAAAAAGCAAAGTATGAAATATTTAGCGGTTTTTTATTGACAGATTTATCATTATGCAACAAAATAACAAGCTATGGTACATAGTAATTGATTCTACCGGAAATGTCTATCCAAGGCTCTTCAAATGGTCAAGGCTGACCTCCACATTTGTTATGCATATTTAATAATTATTGATTTTTCACTATGTGTAACCTATTAACCTATTTTAACTTTATCAATCTATGAGCTCATACATTCATTATGCCCTTTCTTCCACTGAAAGACTAAGATTTGCCCATAAAATAGTTTTTAAATATACCTATTCTTGTTTAATGTTTTTTTTATGTTTAATTTTCCTTCTCTTTTTGTCATGTTGAGATACAATCTAGTATAAATTAAAATATTATATCATATTTCTCTAGGACAAATTCTGAAACTCCTACATACACAATTTTGATAAAATTTACTAATATCTTTAATCTGGTCAAACTTTAAATATAGTTTTATAATGATATGATACCTCAATTGATTTCAGTAGGAGAAATAAATAATTTTAACTTGATGGCAACAAGCTAAGTAACAGCCAGTATATTTTATATTTTGTACAAAAACTGGGGTAGGTTTGTGTACAATACATAAGATCTACAATCTAAAAAAAGGTCAAAGATCATAAAATTTGAGAAAACTATTCTGTGGATATTGAATTTAACACTCAGGAATTAGGATTGAGATAAATGTGAATCTTTCAATCAATATTTCTGAAGAGTAATTAATTTAAATAAGGAAAAAAATTTTGGAGGGCAACTTTAAATACTTGAGCAACTCTGTGTGATTATGTAGATGTGTTGTGATTAGAAGACACCTAGCACCATCATCAAATATTACCATTATATCTGCAACCATGATATAGAGCTGCATATACATATAACAATAATTGTGTCAGATTAAGGCATGGTGGTTTCATGGTATAATAAGTGTATTATTAAAAATCTGCTCTGTGTTGGTCCAGGTCTTTGTAGAATGGACCATCTGCTTCTCTACCAGGCAGCTCGTTTTCAATTCCATTTACCTCAATATGACCACCAGTGGTAGAGTGCAGCAACTCACTCAAGTAAGTATTCACCACCCTAACTATTCTTGCCGCCATAGTGATATTGTCGTGTATCAGCTTGGAAAGTAGGGTAACCAGCCACAGCAATGCGCTTATATTTTATATGGTGTCCATATGGTTATCTCTTACCATTAAAATATGTCATATGTCCCCATATAGCTGATTGATTTATATCAAGAACATTAATAAATTAAAGTGTTGATATCTGTGGCGCTTGCGCATGTTTAAGTTTCTTTTAGATTTCAGTCACATGACTTTTTTTTCTCCATCTACTAAGAACATATATAAAAATATTTTGAGTGTATGTTTGAGATAAACTCAGTTGTAATGACACTACTGAACTGTTTTTAATAAAATTCCCTAACTATTATTATTAGATAGATTTTAACCAAATGTCTTAGTGGAATCCAGTAGAAAGTACGTGACTTTCTACTGGATTCTTCTACTGGCTAGATCAAAAAAGACAAATAAAATAAGAACAAAATGTTTTCTTGTTTACTCTCCTACCTTAGCAGGTGTTGCAGCTAGCCTGGACGATGAAGACCGTCTCGTAGTTCTTGCAGCAGGCATTATCCGACGTGGAGTCCCTCCGTCTTCTAGTTCTTCACTTGATGTGTCTAGTATTGATGAGTCAGGAATAGCTAAAACAAAAGAAATAAATAGTATTTAATACAATGAAGTCTATAAATTGAAGAATTAAAAGCTCTCATAAATTAAATTTGGTCTATTTTTCTCTATTGCTAAATGATATATACTTTTGAATACCAATATATCTTTAAAACTGTGACTGTACAGGAAATGTAGAAAAAAAAACTAAATTATTGTCACACGTAGATTCCTGAAAAGGTAGGTGTACATATGCACCCATGATTAGATGACAATATATAATATAATATGATAAGTGACAAATCTATCACCATTTCAAGCATCCCCACAATGTTTTCCTTCACTGTTAGACAACTCAGTTAACTCATTGGTACCAGGCAGAGTTTGAGCCTAGACTACTGAAATGGAAGTACGAAGAGCATACCACAAGGTACACCAAAGTAGGAAATGTATGTAAATTTGACTGCTACAACTAGAATTTAAATTTACATTCAAGTCTTTATTGATCTAATTAATCACACCTGCTAATGTGTAAAATAAACATAATGTTTTCATTTCTGGTATAGTTACAATTTTCAAGGTATAGAATAAGAGTGTTATTATTCACCACGGTAAATCAATATCACTTTTGATAATATAGTATAAAAATTGAACAATTGATACTATTGTTAAATCAATTTGACAACATAAGTTCAGGTAGATGAGCCCTAAGATGACTGCAGCTAAATTACTGAATTAAAAAATAATGATTTGTTAGTGTCTAAACATATTCCTGAAGGTATTTGACTAAAGTTTAGCATGATTATGCGTTGTTACTATTTGATTTACTATAATGCAACATAACTCGGCATAATGTGTCATCAGTAATTCATATATGTCTTAACTTCCGTTATGTACATTTGGCATAGTGTCTTTAGACACTTTAAAGCTAACATTACCGACAATAAATCAAAATAGGTTAGGAAGCCAAATAAACTTCTTTTGAGAAACATTAGGAGAAAGACAATACCAATTAACAAAATTTCATAAATGTAGAATATTTCTGATCAGCTTTAAACATATATATTTCAATCTAAATCTTAAAAAAATATGTCAATCAATATCTTTGTATGTTACTAGTAGCAATAATATGTACCCACAAAAGCAAGCTAATATAGATAATTGTTTCAATTCAAATTACCATAACTGTAGTAATCAAAATGGCTGAATTATTATCAGTTGTCATAGTAACAATGTTATTTATAATATTGATTAAATAAAGATAAATAAATGATGCATATATGTACTTAACATATATCAAAGTTAATCAATCAACATCATTTAAAAAAAGAACATACACCAGGGATTCACCACCTATCAGACAGTTCATAAGAAGTTGGCATAGGTGAAATGGCTCATTAAAAATTAGATTTTCAACTGATGGTAATGCTGTGTAGAAATTTGTACAAGTAAGAATCCACAGCCATACTTGTTCTTGTATAGATGTTGTTGTGTTTAGGAAGGTAGGCTAGCCGGAAGACTTGTACATTTGGCCTAAAATTCTGACTATAGAAAGATGAGCTAAAAACCTCTATATGCTATGGTTTTCAAATAATACAAAGAGAGCCCTGTCGTTTTCTCTTTAGACACTCAAGTGTTTAATATAAATAAATAATAAAAAATAATAACCTGTGATGCCACCGGTATCACAGGTGCAATACAGGTCTCTTTGTAAATACATAGGTAGCATAATTATGACAAATACATTGAAGGTTGATAATATTAAATAATCAACCCCTTACAGTCAATTTTCTACGAACTTCAAAACCCTATATAATAAAAAGAAAATATTTAACTTAAATAAGTAGTCCGAAGTCAATTGTTATCAACCTCTCAATACTTAAATGCAATCAACCTCTCAATACTGAATTTTACCAATCATACAGTCATACACCTCAAAATAAGCATCTACTTACGTGTACAGAGACTAGATGCTTGGTTTAGTAATAATTTGTTAAATATAAAAATAAATATTCATATTCAGTACCAGTGTTATTGCAAAAATGTTACGACTGTTGTATCATATAAAAACGCCAAACGTTATTTCTTCCAGAATTTGCGAGGAAATGCATTCCGCAATGTCACGCGTAATGTAAAACATGGACGAAGGCGGTAGATTCTACACGTGCTAATGTCAAATTTTATCTTGTAAATGTAAATGAACTAATAAGCATTTTATAGATACATAAAACACAAACAACTTACATCGTCCAGTCTTAGATTCTAAGGCTTTTTTCAACCTTTCTACTAATGCCGGTTTGTTGCCCTTTGTATCCAAGCCAAGAGCGCCAAGCTCTGTTCTTAGATCCACTACTTTCATTTTAGCGGGATCCATTGTTAAGTCATTAATAGTTCACTTGTATATTGAGATTATGGTAAATATTAACACAACACACCTATTTATCAATGTAAAAAACAGTCATTACTCGCGAAATAAAAATATATTACAGAGTGAGCGCCAAGCTATGCCAATATGGCCGCTCCGAAAAACCGACAAGCAATAGAGAAAAGATATTTGATACGTCAACTTTTCAAAGACAAAATAAATTATTCGTTAACTTCCGTTTGGTAAGTATTAAGAATAATATGATGGGGTTTTTGGTGGGAACGCGGAACGGAGCGGTTCACTGTGAGATATTATTTCTCAAACAATGTGTTTTATTAGTGTTTT
>DVZL01006533.1:0-11299 GCA_018236625.1 Lasaia peninsularis | reverse complement strand
TTCCTGCCGCCATAATGACATTGTCGTGTTCGGGTCCGGAGGGTAGGGTAGCCGGTAGACTTGCACATAAGGTCTAACAACCCGACCCCAGGGCAGCGGCGCATCTACAACATCTATGGTGTCTATGGCCCACGGTTATCTCTTACCATTAGGGAGACCCAAGACGCTCCAATTTTATTAATTTGTATAGATGGTACGAAATTTAGCGTTTGAAAGCATACACATAAGTGTATTACATTGAAAGTCATACTATAAAACGTTTTTTTTTAAGTTTTTTGGTGATGTACTTATTCATCGTCCGAGGTCGACACGTAATCTGCCGCCCTCGGTAATATTGTTCGACCTACGCAGGTGGTCGCTGCACTATAATCATTGTTTCTCAAATAAATAGCTATCAGCGGAGCGGGCTTAGGTCACGCGATATAAAAACATAGACGATTATTTTATGGACTATTACTAAGCGTTTTTAACCGTGTGAAAAGGAGAGTTATGATTTTTGACGTCGGAGCGTTGATTCCAGTTTTTACCAGACAGCCAAGGAAGGGTATTTATTGTCTTTCGCGCGTATCTTGGGTGTATATATGTGTCTAATATTCTTTATTACCTCATATCTCTAGAACCGCTATACTCGACTTAAAATCCAAAGTGTGCTTAGACAGGTGACGTTTAAAAAACAAACATGGCGGCTATGCGACGTGACGTCATTGGATTTGGCGAAAATCCATCCAGTCACACATCCAGTGGTCATGTTGGGAGTGACCCGGTTAACATATAAAAAATCAAAACCAAATCTGTTAAAGGCTGCCGTTAACTGAACCAGTTTCGTTGTTTTATAGCAACATAAATAATATAAAGGTATTTTATTATTGTATAGGACGAACAGGCGTTTAATACTAATTTGTTGGGAATAAAAGGGTGATAAATAAAACTAATATCCCTTTCTGACCCCAATTAAGGGCTCCAACCGCACACCATCTCGGTACTTCAAACAATTTTCACTGTAGCCTCATAACTTTTCCCTTTTGTAATATTAGCTGTAAAGACCCAAATGAATTTGGGAGTTCCAACACCTCGAGTCAAGGGCTGTTTTTAGGGTTCCGTATCCAAAAGGTGTAAACGGAACCATTTCTATTGTCACTACAACAAATACTACAATATAGAATAAAATGAATTCGATACAATGAACGTCCCAACCCAACCCATAGATGTCGCTATTCATATTTAAATCGCGGTTAAACGATCGAGTAGTTGCTCAGAGTGTCATATCGTATCAAAATTAACATCCAAAATGAAGTGGTATATATAAAAAAACGTGGTAAAAATTTGACGTTTGTATTCAATAAATATATAGTATATTTTTCAACGTTTGCACTTGGTGGAACTTCCACATATTCTCTTTCATATATAACGGTTTCGCTTTTTACAGCATCACCAGGGCTAAATTTAAGTTACTACAATAGCTACGGTACGGAATTCTTTATGCGCGAATCCGAGTCGCACTTACCCGGTTTTTAAATCATATTTTGAATTCGACACAAAGCTGAGGGCTCTCAAGGCGACACGATTTCATTAGAGGAGACTCCAATGAAATTATTACCTTACTCCAAGACCACGTTATTTTTCGCGAAATAAGCTCATGTTTATTTTACCGACTTGTATTAAATATCACAACTGGCGATATTTGCTTTTAAATATTTGGCGAGATTTGGCATACAAAATAAGGGTAACTTTATCAAGAGTAAAAATATCACGGTGGCGCCGGTTTTAGCAACTCATTTTGAGCACCATCATCTGTCTATATTAATAGAATTAAATTTTAAATATTCAATTTGAGTTGCGTACCTACTGCGATCTATTCGTATATAGGTATAGTGACATCAGTTGGTTGTCGGGCAAAAAGTTGGCAAAAATCACGTTTATTGTATGGGATCCCCTTGAATATTTATTTTATTCTGGTTTTACATCATGTGAAAATTTTAACTGTCTCTAGCATATGCGGTTTATGAGACACAGCCAGGTGACTGACAGACAGTGGGATCTCAGTAGTGGGGTCCTGTTGGAGACTGAATTCTAAAAATGAAGACCTACAATTCAATATTATAACATAGATTGCGTTATATTTTAAAAAAAGATACATAGTTGCTTACGGTTTTCTTTCTCGTGTAGCTCTCTTGAAACTTAGAATTGTAGTGTATACGTACAGACAGACAGGGGTTTTAATTAGAGTAGATGGAGAGGGCGGGCAGGCGCTGCGACAAAGCTCCGTTAGAAAGGACCCACCCGACGGTGAAATCCTTCAAACATAAAAGCTTTTCACTCGCTATCGGGAGCCGGGAATGTATCCAAAAGGTTATTTACACTTTTCATATCCTTTATTATTTCATTTGTAATGTAGAATACATTTCACTGAAGTGTTAAAATACACTTGAGTAGAACTTATAACACTTGCAATATAATAATAACTTATAACTTAATTATAGCCTTTTTACAGATATTTTTTTTATCTATCTGATTTTACATCAGCTCGTTAAAATCGATTTAAATTTGACTCTCACGGTCCAAAGCCTAGTGTAAATCTTTTTTTTTCATAAATAATTGTATCTAAGGACTTTATGACGATTCTACATGTATTTAAAACTAGCTGTGTCCACAACTTCGTCCGCGTTTTTATTTAATGATTTTGTTTTTACATTTCTAAAATAAAAGTAGCCTAAGCCGTTTCCTATTATATTAGCTGTCTGCCAGTGAAAGTCCAGTCAAAATCGGTCCAGCCGTTTCAGAGTTTAGCAGGTACAAACAGATAGACATAAATTCTAAAAATACTGTTTTGTATTTGTTTTCTTGGTTGCAGAGGTCAGATGGCAGGCAGTCGCTTTGCGTAAAAACTGGTTCTCTAGTCGAATCCTCTAGATTAGGTAGTCGACCCCGATATCATCTGATATAACACGGCATACGGTTAAGACGTAGAGAGTATATAAGAATCCGTTTACATGTATCGTGGACAAAACAAACATTTAATATGAGCATTCCGCTGAGCGCGTCCCCGATTTATTGAAATGTGTACTGACCTAAAAAGTTATCCAATGGCCGAATAACTTTTGCTCAATGCCCGGAATCAACCGGCTCCATAATGCTGGGGTTGTTCATAAAATTTTCATATTGTAAGTATATAAGAAACTCGTTACTTTACCCGATTAATGTTTGATCTTGTTCTAACCATATGCTTTTGAATGGGAAAGCAAATATCTTATTCACATATTATATTAAAGGCGGTTTTTGTGACGCGTCTGTATAATTCTAAAATTCTGGTGGTAAACCGCACCGGAAGGCAGAATTCAAAGGGAGGATTATATTTTTATATACGTATGCAGTATTAATATTTATTTATATAATAAGGTCCGCAGACATCCTAGACGCTGTAGGTGTGTTGCTGTCATGTGGCAGATCTAACTATGTTTCAGACTGACGCTTAAGAGACGGCTAATCTTGAACGCCGCATTGTAAGGTTTATATTATAAAATGAACTTGCTTGTTCATCAACTTCCTAGTTTTTTTATTGATAAGCAGTCACATTTCTTATTTTTTTCTATTAACGGACTGATGGATTTCCTGATAGTAACACTCGGCGCTTACAAAAATTAATGGTGTGAAAATGATTTACTAGTATTTCCTATCAGATCTTTCGTAAAGAGTTTCGGCAATACGAAGAAGCTCTCAATATTTAACTTGTAACTTGTTATTGTTCGAAAGTAAAGTATTTGGTGCTGTGGTCTTTAAGGTCCGCAGAACGTAGAATCTAAAATTCGGTATTGGAGGTTGAAAGTTGACAGTTTTATTGATTGTCAAACTCAATGCAAGTCAGCCATTAGAGATATAGCTATTAGTATTATGGACAGGTTGTTGTTAGGAGTGTTATTTCCACCTTTATATCTTTAGCTTCATGAAAAAGTTGCCAATAGTGTAAAAAAAGGTCCATATGACTACCCTAAAGTATATTTAACTTCATGTGGTAACCCTATGTAGACCTGATGACAAAAGTGAAACCTGATGGTTATTTAATTAAAATAATAATAACTAGACGTTATAAATATGTTTGATATATATTGTCTACTGACGACATTCTTCAAACGGCTTCTCAAATTCATTAATACGCCTACGCTTTATTAATGATGATTTATTATATTGTAGATATGTGACTGATTTAATAAGGAAAACATCGTATTTGAATTCGACTTAATCTAAGAATAGGCCTAGTTTCCCTTCTGGTTTCAAAGGTCGGATGGCAGGGCGCTTTGTGTAAAAGTAGATTTCGTTGATAAATTCCCTAGATGTAATAGTCGATTCCGATATCTTACTCATACCATGAACGCGAAAGTTTGTAAGTATGGATGAATGTATGTATAGATGTTTGTTACTCTTTGACGAAAAAATACTGGACGGATTTTGATAAAACTTTACATTAAGATAGCTTATACATGAGAATATCTTGGTATATTGGCTTTTTAAATAAAATAGTATACAGGATGATTTTTGACTCATAAACATTCAAAAATAAACACATAAATTTCTTTATTTATGCATACTTGATATACAGATGCCGAACATTTTATTGGATTTGAACACATTTATAGACAATAAAAAAATAACAATCGTCTTTAATAAGCCCCATAAATAACAGATGATATTAATGTTCATCGAACTTGATCGTAAATAATAATGTTTTTAAGTAAAAAAAACATTTTAATGTTTTATTAATATACTTTAAATATAGCCATATTAAAATCAAAACGGTAGGCTACAGTGTGGCCAGTACTGTGTAAACCAGATAAAGAAGAAGATAATTTTCCTTGACTTTTCGAGAAGGTAACACTGTCAACTTGAAGAAACATTTTAAATTTATTCAGATATTACTCGGCTTTGTCCACTTATTATTTCTTTTATATACACATATATCTTTACGCCACGTCACTTGCTGTTTAGGGAGAGTATGGAGTACAAAGTGTCACGATCCCTACAACTTGCCGAACTTTCTTCATATTCGTTACTCTATTCATGGACATAGACAAAATGGATTTTTAAGGTTGTTCGCTGTCTTGTAGTCGAGTTATAAAATTAAAAAAAAAACACAGCATACTGGAAAATTCTATTACAGTATGGAATCTTCCCCGATTTACTGCTATAATATTTTCCTTCAACTGCTTGAGTGACTTCAGGCGAAGTTTATTTCGTACTGTCTGGTGTTAAATGAAACGACAAATTCTGAAGCTCATCAACGGGAATAACTGCTTAAGAATTAATCGACCGGGACAAATTACCGGGCATGATTTTTTCCCCCATGTTCGTCCGGGTCCCCTGTGTAGAATAGACCATCTGCCTCCCTAACAGGCTGCTCGTAAGAGGCGAGTATAGATTAACTGGGTCACTACCAACAAGATCACTGGTGCCGTGTAGCAACTCGTCCGGATAAGGATCCACCGCCTTACCTATAACTGCCGCCATAATTACTTGTTATGTTACGGTGTAGAGGGATGTAATAGACTTGTACATCAGGCCTACAACACTTAGTGTCTATAGGCCACATTTGGCACTTACCATCAAGAGAGCCATGTGTTTATTCGTTGCCTTATCGTATAAAAAAATATGATACAACTGTCCTTCCCCAAACTGCCAGTAAACAGTTTAGTGGGTAATAATCACGCGACAGTTAGCCCTGGAAACACTTACACCACATGTATTCCCCGAACTTCACTTTTTACGTGTCACTTAACAAGTGCCGCGTGGAAAATAAAAAAGTCGTTAAAATTTGGAAGAGGGAGAGATATTATCTGTCCCGTATCTGGAATATTAACTAGGGAGGATTGTCGGCTTTGCGTAGGGTTGCCACTGTTTACTTGATCCTACTAATATTATAAACGTGAAAGTTTGTATGTATTGATGTTTATTTTCTCGAAAAACTACTGTACGGATTTAAATGACACTTTACAGTAAGATAGCTTATACATTGAAGTAATCCATAGGCAATTTTTAACCGATTACATTAAAAAGTGGGTATATTTTTCCGCAATAAGTGTTATAGGTCGGAGAAAATTCTGTGCTTTGATAATTCAAGCGAGCGAAGCCGTGGTCGGAAGGCTGGTATTATGTCCTTCTGCTTATACTCCTATGCTTGTTTCACGTTTTCACGATTGGTAGTTTACGGTAGAAAGGATTAAAACGTAAGTCACGTTTACAATAACACTTAGCAAATTAGTCTATGATAATAATTAGTAATAAAAATAAATCATTTGTTATAATATTTCCACATCACACTGTCGTGGAATATGAATTAAATATTTTGTATGACAACTTTTTCATATTCATATTCTGTAAACAAATTGATTACGAACTTGTGTATGCAGTCTCTCTTGTGATTGCGTAATAAAAATTAGCTGTTGGTTGGTTCACTTTAATTCAAGCTCAAAAACTGAAGTTAATTTTACAAACAAGTACATTTTCTTATCTAAATTAAATATTCAAAAAATATTTTATGAGGTTCTGGCAACCCTGTGAACTTGTTAATTAAGATGACTTGTTTTTAGACTTTTTAGCCTATATCTTTATCTTTCGCGAATATAGTGATTTATCTTTTAAGTTTTGAACGTTTTGTAGTTGTTTAGTTTAAATTCGATCGGTACTCTGGGTATTCAGATCGGTAGGGCGCCATCGACAATATACGGTTTACTAGTGATTGACGGTTCTAACTTATCAAGTTCCAAATTAATATAGGGGCTGTGAAGAAAAAGACCAAAGATAATGTTATAAAATCTTAGACGCTAATGAATTTATTAATTCTGCTTACTTTTATTAGCGAACCTACATTGATCATTTTGTTTAGTACTAAGATTTATGTAAGTCATCCTAGAATAAAATAAAAAGTTAAATTTGTGGCAACCCTATAGAATTGTTAATTGACTCAGCTTGTCTTCTGTTGATGATGTATATTTTTTATCTTTTGCGATTTTCATATTTAAATGGTGATTAATAATTCCAATAGTGCTTGGATGTTTTCGTCTTAATTATTATGATTATATATTTTTTTGTAATAGTTTTTTTGGCACTTGATTTCCTCGCTTTCAGAAAGTATTTAGAGTTAGTATTAATATCTTATTTTTAATTAAAGACACTCAAAGAAATTAAAAAAAAGCTTATATCCGTGACACTTAAAGTTTGAACTTATAACATACAATGTATAATATGATTTAGCATTATCATCATTTTTAAGCCAGTAAAAGATCACTGCTGGTTAGAAGCCTCCTTTATGATCTTTCATATCTAATACCGTTTGTATTCATCGGTGGCCCACCATCCTTATAATGTCGTTAGACTATCTTGTAAAGGGGCCGTCTCGCTGCACACCCGTAGCAGCCACTCGAAAACGTTTCTACCTCAACGAACATAGGTTCTACGAACTATATTTTTGGTTCAGTATACAATTCTTATAATAATAACATTGAAAATATCAAATTAATTTTAAACATGACATATTTTTAAATAATTTATAACAACACTAAAATTCAAAACCTTACAGAGTAAAACCCATACTTCAATTATTAAGCTTTTACAATCATATCAAGTAACCTAATATATATATGATCAAAATGGTTATTTTGGCGAACAGGCACACGGGTCTCCTGATGATAAGAAACAATGTTTATATTTTTACAACATTCTATGTTATATCGTATTCAAAAAAAGTAAAATATTTCATAACAGTTTAAATTAAGGGCCTGTTTCACCAAGTCTAAGTAAAGTATCAATTAACTACTAATTGATTTGTACTAATTAACAGATAAAACTATCAAGTAAATTAGTTCCATTTTACGTTACTCGGACTTTGTGAAATTGCTTTCTGCATTTACTCATGAGTTTGCTAAGCGATTAGCTTACTTGTGACTTTACTCAGACGTGGTGAAAGAGGCCCTAACAGTACATAAAATAAGTAAATACTGTCCCGCTCATATCCCCGAAAAAGTAGGACGAGGTCATATGCATATGCAAGTCCGTCGCCATATCGGGCACAATTCCAGGCTTTCCTCACGATATTTTCCTTCATTGTATATTTGATTTAGAAAAACCTATTAGTAGAAAAGGAAATCCGAAGCGCGTACTAGGTTACCGAAGCCCACAAGGATACACACAGTTACAATAAATTTACAATTAGTGACAACCCTGTGATATTGTAATTAAGTCGGAGTGTTTTCGGTTAAATAATTATCCGTATATCTTTATCTTTCGCGAATGGCCTAATTAATCTTATTAGAAATCCAATTTAAATGTTCTCTTTAAATTGCGATAATAATGTTATCAGTATTAAATGGGTTTCGTGGTTGTATTTTTTTTTTAGAAACTAAGACATTTTTATTGCAAAAACATGCCACCTATTAATGCTAAAGATTTGTACTTCTTAATACAATTATCCACTTCCAAAAAACTATCGTCACGCCCATGTCCCAGAAGGGTAGGCAGAGGTTCATAAAATATGTATCCACGATTACCTGTCATTTTTTTTCTGCTTATGTTTTATGTAATGGGGAACCTATCAACACGGGGAAACCTTTAATTTCATAACACACAATCTTGAATTGGCAACTCAACAAAAATCTAACCGAAGCTTGCAGTTTAAAAAAATGTCAAACGTCATTGAAGATTTATAAAGGTGTACACACACTACGAAAGTCTAAGATTTAAAAGCATCTTATGGCGTGTGTTAAATAATCTAATCATGAAAAGTTATTACCGCGTATTACAGACAAACCGGCGGTCTAAATATATTATAATAAAGATGAGTCAGAACACTGTATACATCTCATGCCCTTACGTTCCCCATCTGTTTTGTTTGCATAACACCAACATTAAAGAAGCAAACCATAGACCACGCCATAAATCATATTATTCTATTTCTACCAGCGCCATTTTGTTTACGTTGTACGTACTCTGTACTTCTTGACTTTGGTTTATGGAATCTTTGTTTGGTAAAGATACTGGGAAAACATTTGTGAATTTGCACTTTATGCCACGTAAAATAAAGTCTGATTTACATATTAAAAAACAGTACAAATATTAATCTTTTATATTATGCTATATCGCAGTCACCGACCAGCGTTTTAATTTTGCTGACGAATAACCCAGTTTTTTGTGTGTTAATCTTTAAAAGGAATGTTAAGACATCTGTAAAAATGGTTTATTTTAAATTATGCGAATGTGGAGGGAGCTAGGCAAGTAAGTATGTATCTTGCCTAACTTCCTACACTTTTGGTACTCGATACTCCCTATCTACCGCGCAAGGGATCTGGCGTGAAGATATATGTGTGTGTGATATACATTAAATTAAAAGGATGACTTGATGATGATGACTCAGCTTTATATGCATATTTATGGTGAACAAGTCTTTATATAATGGTCAGTATTTAAATGTAAAGATTAGTCCATAATGACTATATTTCCTAATTACCTCGGTGGTGCTTCGGTGGCCTAGTGATACGCGGTTCCGTACCTCACCATGTAACAACGAGTTTTTTTAACTTAAGTGCATTTTCTCAGTGCTCTTACGGTAAAGGAAAACAACGTGAGGAAACCCGGGATTTGTGCTCGATATGGCGATGGACTTGGATCTGTTTGAATGTTTTGGTCAGAGACTTTGAATTGGACCTTAAATATTAAATACAGTATTGCAAACTTCGCCACGCCCATGTCCCCGAAAGGGTAGACAGAGGTACAGATGCAGCCAATCTCGGGTAAAACACCAAAATCCGTTACCCTGTGGGCACGGAACTCTAAAATAGAATTCAGTTCATATCCCCAATAATGAAGACAAATTTGCTACAAATCACGGAAGTCCTGTACTGCTCTCGTTGAGCCTCGGAAGTATAACACTTTCTATAAATGGCCTTATCTCTCATTACATCCGTTGAATGTCGCCTTTTAAAATCCAATCGAGGCAAAGACCACCCTCCCTACTCCACGCCCCCTCGACACTTCACAAATATTAAAATATCAAAGCCTGTGGCGACATGCATTATTGTAGTCGCCCTTGCTTTACTTAATAATATGGCGCAACAATACGCTGTTAGCGTTTTTTAAAACTATTAACCGCTCATCAATTAACACGTGGGCATGATTATTGAAAATATTTTTTATGTTTTTAAAAAACACTGTTTGTGTTACGAGAAATAATTAGATCGTATTAACTTGTTTACAGTCACTGAATATGTAGGTATAATATATTAAAAATAACTTCAGCAGCGTATATCAAATTTATCAAAACTTATTTTTAGACTTGCTTAGGTAGCTAGTTGCTGTTTAGGTTTAAAACGGAAACCTTATTACTAAGACTCCGCTGTCCGTCATAAACCATAATAGCTAAAAAGTTGGAATTTTCACAGATGGTGTTCTCCTTTGCCGCTATAACAACAAATACTAAAAACAGAATAAAATAGGTATATAAGGTGTTCCTATACATCAAACGTGACCGTTTTAAAAAACTTTAGTATTCCGCGCACGGTTTGCAAAGCGCACTGAAAGAGACTATTAAAGACTATCCGTTTTCAATCACATTTTAACCGTCATGGTTTTTTACAAAGTTTTCAATTTTGCTTTTTATTTTGTAACAGAATAAAACGCTGTACGCTAGTCACTTGGGCGGTGTTTTAATTTTGATTGATCCTACGTGTTCAATTATGCAAAACACATAGAGCGCTATTGCATTGACGTAGTGCTGATATTCCCTTGTTTCATGTAAATTAGGTCCCGATTTATCCCAGCCTTGTGACAGAAAGCACGACTCAATACAAGCTCCCGTATAATAAAAGGGATCTGAGATTATTGTTGACAAGCTTATACCTACGATTGTACTTTTAATATTTCTACATGTATTTTGTAAATCCGTCAATTAATTTCGTCTTCTACGATATTATAAAGTGGGAAGATTTTATTTTTTGTTTGTATTAAATAGGTTATTATTATAGGTTAATATATTAAACAGGAAACTGTTGGATCGATTTTAAAAATCCTTTTACTATCAGAAGCCGACATTATCACTGATGAACATAGGCTACATTTTACCCCAGGAAAAATCTTTTTTCAGTCGAGGAACGGATATTAGGACAACGGGTAGTCAAAATTATCCTTCCGTACTTTTTCAGATAACTTCTAAACGGCTAAACTGATTGATTTGACATTTTATAGACCAGCGGGGCTATTGTGTATCTTTTTGACAGTTAAATGATACGAACTCCGAGTCCGAATTTTCGTATATTCACTG
>DVZL01006532.1:0-11300 GCA_018236625.1 Lasaia peninsularis | reverse complement strand
CATACATACATACATACATACATACATACATACATACATACATACATACATACATACATACATACATACATATATACTAAATAATAAAAGCGTATTAAAAAGCTCGCTAAATGCGAATCGACCTTGCGCACGACGCGGACGGGTACCGTACATCTATACAAATACATAAAATTGGGGTGTCTGTATGTAATAAGTATTAAAATTACCGCTTTTTACTAAAAGCATATGTATTTTTACAATGTACACATACCAACATTTTTTATTGGAATTTTTGTCTATCTGTCTGTTTGTACCCACTAATCTTTGAAACGGCTAGAATGATTTTGACGGGACTTTTACTGGCAGACAGCTTATGTAATAAGGAATGGCGTAGGCTACTTTTATTTTAGAAACTTATAAAATAAAATAATTTAATTAAAACGCGGATAATGTCGCGGATGCAGCTAGTTTAGTAAAATTTAGCTTTTCGCTCGCGGCTTCGCCCGCGTGAATTATTTTAACAACATAGATAACTATCAAAGAGCAGATTTTTTTACTTATTCCACTCATTGCGAAAAAATGCCCCCTTTTAATGTAATCAAATAAAAAATAGCCTATGTGTTATTCTCATGTATCAGCTACCTTATTGTAAAATTCCATCCAAATCCGTCCAGTAGTTTTTTTGAAAGAGCAACAAACATCCATACTTACAATGGCCATACTTAGGCCATACACTTTCGCGTTTATAATATTAGTAGGATTAGTAGGAAATAAACAAATTTATTATTAGACGTAAGTATATAGAAATAGATATTTATATTTTTACAAAAAAAATTGAGTTAGAAGAAGCTTAAAAGGTTTGTGTAAAAAAACAAACTTTTATGGAACAAATAAGTAGCATTTAAAAATTAGTGAGTAAAATCTTGTTACGCTTTTTCGACCTGCTCCCATCCCGCTCAATGCGTGTACACCACACCTATGAACACCACAGATAATTGCTATGGCTAATGCGTTACGTAATCTAGGTCTCTTTTGAATATTACCAGCTTATCCAAAACCGAAACACGAAAGTGGCGTGCACTGACATTAGGTCAGTGGAATTAAGAAAGCAGAAAACAAAAGTAGTTATTGTCGTATATTCGATAAGACCTTGTTGTAGTGATCAGGTTTGAGCTCTGGTAGATAAATTCAATTAAGCAAATTGGTAACGCAACATTACCATCTTTGGTGTATATAGGCCATATTTATTATTTATTAGTTGTGCCCGCGACTACGTTTACTTTTTTAGTTAATAATTTAATTTTTTACATTTCTAAAATAAAAGTAACCTAATCCATTCCTTATTACATCAGCTGTCTGCCAGTGAAAGTCCCGTCAAAATCGGTCCAGCCGTTTCAGAGATAAGCGGGTACAAACAAACAGACAGACAAAAATTCGAAAAAATATTATTTTGGTATATTATGTACCTTTATGTTTAATATATGCATTTAGGAAAAAGCGGTTATTTTAATATTACACACAGACACTTTAGATAGTTTTTAATTGTAAAGATTTTAATTTGAGCCTCCGTGGTCAGGTAGTTGGCGCTTCGGACGTCGATTCCGATAGTCCAGGTTCGAAACTATTAACGTACAAATGAGTTTTTCTAAGTAAATTTTCTAAGTGCTCTTACGGTGAAGGAAAACATCGTAGGGAAAGCGGGACTTGTATATACGAATTTGTCCTAATCTAGGAGTAGGTATCACTTCTGAATTTCAGAGGTCAGATAGCAGTAGGTCTGTTTGAAAACTGGTGTCCTAGTCAAATCCCCTAGATTAGGTAGCCGACCACGACATCATCTGATATAATACGGGATGAGGCTAAAACGAAAGTAAATGTCACTTACAGCTCTCATTGTATTATTGAATGTATGTATTTTGTTTTAAACCCAAAACTGAATTTTCGCGCTACATGTCACAGCTGTCATTTTGTAATCGAATAAAATGGCGACACAAATAAGGTTCAATACCAACGAGCGATTTTTTTCAATCGAATGTTGTATGTCGAAAACGAAGTTGAGGCCGGCGTTTTATGTCTCTTGTTGCACTGGAACATGACATTGATGAGCATCGATGATGGCAAAATGAGTATGTTTGGCAGTGATGTCAATGTGAGAAGTTGTTTGTTTGTAAGTTACTAGCTTTCTTCGCGTGGCTTCGCTCGGATGAATTATTTTAATTACTAAGTGTAGAATTTTTTCCGACTTATAATACTGACTGTGTTAAAACACCATGTTTTTAATGTAGTCGGTTAAAAAGTAGCTTATGTGTTATTCTTATGTGTAAGCCATTCTACTGTTACTTTCATCCAAATCCGTCGAGTCGTTTTTTTCGTAAAAGAATAACATACATCCACACATATTATAACGATACATCCATCCATACTTAAAAAAAACTTTCGCGTTTATAATAATAATAAGATTGTGAATTTTTGTGATGATCTTGGAAATTGTTTATTTTTTTTAATTACATTCTATTTCTTTGTTTTTTTTTCAAATTGGCGGGTAGAACTGATCTCCCAAACTTCATTACGCATACGTTAATATACCGACAGCTGCGACAGCGACGTCGGTCAAAGCCTCTCTTACGATATGAAACAGCAACGAAGCTGGACGTTGTTCGTATTCCACTTCTGAATTTTCCACATTGACATTGTGTGTCCAATATTTATAGCCGTGCTAATATGTAAACAACAACCTTAAATAAAAAAGGTCTAACAGCAAAACTTCAAGGGAGCAGAAGTTCGTGATCTTAGACAGAAAGGTGTTCGTATAAGGTTTATTCTACTCCGCCATTTTGTGATAACTAGTAGCCCTCCAATATTTAATTAATTAATATAGTCCATACATCGAAGCAAATACCAGCGACAATTAAATAAACACTCCAAAAAACATACAATATTTGAATGTATAATTTGATGATTTAGTGATACTAAAAAATTGTATGAACATGGATAAGTAAATATTTGTATGGACTATCGGAATTTAATTCCAAAGCGCCAACCACTAGGCCATTAAGACTAAAAATGCTAGTGTGCGCAGGGCCCTAATGTTGATTGTGAATCGAGTCGACAACGCAATGACACGAGATGGCGTGAATGATCTCGGGAAGCGAGAATTGATCACTATAAACATCCAATTTAAATGTTCGCTTTGTTGCGACGCCATCTTGATGTCGGTTGGTTTTGTTTCTACTTTGTATATAAATTGGTTGCAACCGCAGTTTATGTGTGAAGGTTCCGTTTTTGGGGTTCCGTACTCAAAGGGTTATTACAGAAACTCCACTGTCTGTCTGTTACTAGGCTGTATCTTATAAACCGCATCGGGTATACGGTTGAAATTTTCACAAATAATGTATTGTTATTGCCGCTATAAGAATCAATACTTATTAAACAAACAAAATTGTAAATTTGAAAATAAAACCTTTGTGGTTTATTTAAAATTGTAAAATGATAATAATTAAAAAACCCGACTTAAAGATGTATAAAAAAATTAAATACCTACCTAAATAAAAATCTTATTGAATAAAAAAATCCCATTATCTTAAATTCTCGATCATGCATAAACAACCAATCGTCAAGATACTGTGGGTAAAAAGTGGCAATTCACTGCTATGACGTCTAGTGCGAAATTAAAAACCGGAAGCGTTTACATTGGAATCTCTGTATGTAATATTAAAATAATAGCGTTTTACTAAATGAATATGTATGTTTACAAGAGTACATACCGACCTAAATAAATTTACCTAAATAATATTTAAATTTGGATTTTTGTCTGTCTGTTTATCTGGCTATATGTTTGTTCGTTCTAATCTCTGAAACGGCTGGACAGATTTTAATGGGTCTTTCACTGGCAGACAGCTAATGTGATAAGGAGTAGTTTAGGCTACTTTTGTTTAGTTTAATTAAACGCGGAAGAAGTCGTGGGCACAGCTAGTTTAATATATAAAATTCTCGGGTCACGGGGTGTGTAATTGAACTCCTCCGCAACACCTCGACCGTTTCTAATGAAATTTTGTGAGCATATTCAGTAGGTCTGAGAATCGGCCGACATCTATTTGTCATAGCCCTAAGTGCTGGCGCTACGAAGTTCGCCGGGTCAGCTAGTATGATATAAAATATTGAACTAGCTACCTATATCTATTTTAAAATCGTTTTCTGCGGAATCACCTTTTATTTTTCTTGTTTATGCTTGGCTGAATGTTACTTTATCTTGATAATTAATGTGAAATTTCATGTGTTTAAATTTGATAAATTAGAAAAGCGACTTTAAAAGGAGAAATTAGACTTGAACCATGATTCACATATTGCAAAATATCGCAGCTTTAAGATGGGGACGCACCAGTAACATTGTACGTGTCCGTAGAAACATTTCCTTGCTAAAACTTCATAAAAAAATCCTGTCCTATTTTGTGGAGATATCGCAGAACTTGATAAAATTACGGATATGATTTATTTTTGTGGGCGATATCTATCTGTGTCATAACTACCTACTATACAGAAATTTCGTCTCAACCGTCAACGGGGATATAGCTCAGTGGTAGAGCATTCGACTGCAGATCGAGAGGTCCCCGGTTCAAACCCGGGTGTCCCCTGATAATTTCTTTTTATATTTTTTAATTTTTTTTGTAAAAAAAAAATTATTTGAGCCTGTGACGTGGCTAAAAAAAAGAATATTTTGAACATAAACATTTAAGATTGTTCATTTTGTCGTTGACTATATTATATTAATTTATATAAACAATTTTTCTAAACTAGCATACTTAATAATTTAAGTACCTTAACGCCTATTATCCCCGAAGCAGGGGAGGTGTGCTCGTATATCCATGACTCGAAAGTCCAGTAGATATGGGTACTAGAACCCCCACGATTAGCCCAGGTATTAATAATAATTTGTATACTAGCTGTGCCTGTGACTTCGCCGGGTTTTTATTCAACCTTCTAATCTCTGGAACGGCTGGACCGATTTTGACGGGACTTTCACTGACAGGTAGCTGATGTAATAAGGAACGGCTTGGGCTACTCTTATTTTAGAATTTCATTTTATAAATGTATAAAATAGAATAAAATAAAATAATTAAATAATTAAATAAAAATGCGGTTAGGTGTGTACGCTAGCCAAATACTTTAGTAAATTTGAACTTTAATACCATACCATAAAGTTTAAATGTCAGTGGGAGGGGTTCCGGGAAGGCAAAAAAATGGAGCGACGTTAATATCTAATAAATATTAATCTCACTATTCTATTTAATATAAAAGTCGTTCAGAAAAGAAATTGAATTTAGAAGAGATTTTTTTCATTATTTTGGTTTTGAATTTAATTTTCATCCATTAAGTGGAGGCGGTACGAAGTTCGCCGGGAGGATAACGAAGTTTTCTAATTTTATTTTTGTGGTCCTGTTATTCCGTCTTATAATTTTAAAAAAAAAATATGTTGATGGGTTCCGTAGTCAAAAAATGAAGCCTTATTAATTATATTCCGCTGTTAGTCTGTTTGTATGTCACCAGGCTGTATCTCATGAACCTCGATATTTTGCCGCTAAATCAAAGTAAGTAAAATACCATTAATCTATGAAAACGGCATATGGGCTCCCATACTGCCTAATGATAGACAGACAGAGAGTATTGTATGGGAGCACCATTTATGTATTTATTTTATTCTATTTTAAGTATTTGTTATTATAGCGGTAACATAAATACATCATCTGTAAAAATTTGAACTATCAAGCTATCACGGATCATGAGACAGACAGACAGTCATACAGATGGATAACGTAGTGATAGGGTTGCATTTATTTATTTATTTATTCATTAACAAAATCCACAGCTTAATGTTTTAAATATAATCTATCTTATGATATATAATCTTAGAGCCAATAATGGATTTACATTTTTTGTTACCATACATAATATAAAACAGTCGTTAATTTTGACACACAGATAGACACACACATTTCCATCCTTTGGGTACGGAACCCTAAACATAATACGTGTAGGGTGTTCTCATACAACAAACGTGATTGTTTTGCTGTTACAGTTACGTAGTACGACACAGCGTACAGCAGTTACGAATTCCTCGTGCGTGAGTCCCACTCGCACTTGGACGGTTTATTTTTCATATCTTGTTTTGAGCAGTCCAACCTCCAATCAATAACTGGCTCACCAAAAGAAAATTTTAATGTATAGAAAGTGGAATCTTAAACAAACAGATAAACAAAATGTTTTACACCGGTCATAATTGACATTATACAGAATTACTCAATTTTATCTCAACCAATTAACTTCGCCGAAACTCGTATTAATTAATGCAGATGAAAGTGCAATTAAAATGCATATTTATTTGCTAAACATTGCGTTTTTCATGATATGTTATGATGCAAGATGCTATGATTTTTTGTCAATTTGAATTCACCTGAGTGTTTTTTTATATATTACCACTTTGCCAGAACCCGACATTGTCATTATAGCGGCAGCAGCAGCGGCATATAGAAAATGACTGCATTATTACATTTTATTATGTGATGTAGATTAATTAATAAAAACCATTAGCTACTATAAAAAAAACCCGTATTTTTTGCTTATAGCGATTGTTCTATTATAGACAACAGTATCATCGTACTTAAAAGAATATTATAAAACAGAATTAGGGAAATCGTTCAGCCATTCTCGAGTTTTGCGCTTAGCAACACATTTAGCGATCCATTTTAAAAGCTTTTATTTAACTTGTAATGTATGTATGTAAGTATGTATGTTCGGGAGGAATCTTAGAACTCAATTTTAAAGTAGATATCTTCATCCGATTGAGATGAAATTTTGTATACACGTTTAGTTTGGATGATAATGCACGGTAAGGTACGCGACATCTTTCTATATCCAATATGGCGGACCCACCATGATGGCTGAATAGTTATTTTGAATGCACTTCTACAATATGGATATCAAATGAAAGGGCTCGTTGAGAGCAACTCGAAAAATTATGAGACTTCATTCTAAATCCAATATGGTGGTCCATAGATAGCGGAATTGTTATTTTTAATGCAGATCTTTCTAGAGATAGATTTTTGAAGCGTTTTAATAAAATCTTTTGAAAAATTTTTTTTTACTTTTAATAAATTTGTCTATACTAATATTATAAAGAGAAAACCTTTGTATTTTTGTATGTTTGAACAGAAAAAAAAAAACATCATTTGTAAAAATTTCAACTGTATAGCTGCCACCATTATCTATAAAAATGGCAAATATCACGTTTGTTGTATGGGAGCACACTTCACTCATTTTATTCTATTTTCAGTATTTGTTGTTATAGCAGCAACATAAATACATAATCTGTGAAAATTTCAACTGTCTAGCTATCACGATTCTTGAGATACAGCCTGGTGACAGACAGACGGACAGTTCAGTCCCGTAGTAGTAATAGGGTTCCGTTTTTTAACCTTCAGATACGGAACCCCAAAAAGCAACACTTATGTACAAGTCGTAAGTTCATTTATTGTTAAACGTGTATTTCTCCACAGGAGAGGCTCATCCTAGTGTGGGGACTCTATAATTGTATAGATCTAATGCTTTGGTCCTAGGAAAACGGTACCGTCATATTATAGCGGGTGTAAAACAGCGGTGAATGACTTCGCTAGAACATTGTCTATATAAACAAAATAGGGCGGTTTCCTTGAGAGCGGTATCTGTCACCCTTATGTCAAAAAGCGGTGCCGCCATTTGCGTGACGGCCGTCACGGCGGCGTCAGATAGTTTCGTGAACGTTTTGTTGATAGCGGTGAAGTTTTTCATGTACAAAATGAGTTGCAACACTGAGAACAGTGAGGACAACGAATTTTTCGATAGATTTCATGCGTAAACATGAAGCTATATATAACATAATAAAAAGTAAAGAATACAAAAAAACTCTTGAATAAATCTTTTTCCGCCTATTTTCCTTTTCTGATGATAGTTCTTCCTCCATGTAAATTTAAAATCTAAATGTAAATTTGTGTTAAAAAAATAACTGACGGTGTGCCATTACGGCCGTGGAACTTTCCACATGTCGTCACCGTAAAGACGGTAGTCTTTTTGCGTCCGTAATATTACGGCCGCTGACGGCACCGCTTTCCTAGGAACCAAAGCTTTACCTGGTTCTGCTAATAAATATTTTAATTAATTGTTTTTATTTTAAAGTATTAAATGAACAAGTTGACAAGTTGTTCAGTGGACTTTTACTGCGCTTATATTACATTTTGATTGATCAATGGCACATGATTGGTCGTTTATCGTACTAAAATAACTGACAATCATATTATATTGTGTATTAATATGGTATAAAACTTAATGTTGCAATCTGATTTACATGTTTTTTATATAAATTGAGTGCAATTAAAAGTATTTAAGAATAAGGTACCCGGACCTTACGTAACACTGGGTGCGTTGAGTAATGCTTTGGTGATAATATTTATATTTTAAAACTAGATATTGCACGCGACTTCGTCCGCTTGCCATATACATGACATATCTTTATGTAATATTTAAATAACCGCGTTTCAATAAATGCATATACATGTTTACAAGGTATATAATATAACACAATAATATTTTTTAGAATGTATGTCCCTCTGTCTGTCTTGTCTGTCTGTCTGACTGTTTGGCGGTCTGTCTGTTTGTACCCGTTAATTTCTGAAACGGCTGAACCTGGCGGGACTTTCACTGGCAGAAAATTAATTTAATAACGAACTGCTTAGGGTACTTTATTTTAGAAATATTAGAAATTTATAAATTAAAATAAAAGAATTAAATAACAATATAACAAATGAATATTCTTGTACAAATTATACAAATTACAAAAATATTATCCAAAGAACCCAAAGCACGCAAATCACAAACCGCGGGTAAAATTAGTATTCAATACAAAGGTCTATTGGGGTTCAAATTAGGTAAGTAAATATCATGAAAAATACCACATCTAAACATGTTGATATTATTAGAACTCCCAACTTATAGTGTTGCCAGTTCGAAAAAATTCTCCGGCCAGTTAATCCAGATACTCGCACTGGCAATTACAAGTCCCCATAATTCCAGGCAATAATAAATAGTTCACGGATTAGCCGTATAAATAAAGACAATGTCGAGGATATAAACTGCAATGAACGGCTCGCCCCAGGCGTCTGGACCACACAAGCCACGCTCCAATAATTATAACATTTATACTTATTTATAACGAGTAACAAAGCTCATTTTTTATGAGAATTTTGGTCAGATAATATTAAGTTTAGGTAGAAATATTTATACTTATTTATAATGATAAACTAAGCAAATTTTGATGATAATTACAGTCGCATAATGTTAGGTTTTAATAAATTATGATATTCTTGTATAAAAACCTACGAATTATTATAACATTTATACTTATTTATAACGAGAAACCAAGTTCATTTTAATGAGAATTTCGGTCACATAATTTTGAATTATAATATTAATACGCGAAGTGAAAACTTTATACCTCTTTAAGTTTAACGGTCAAGGAAATTTATTTAGCAAACGACGAAAGAGTTATTACAAAAAAAAAACATTAATTAAATTATCGCAAAATAAGTTTTAAATCTCACCTGCGAACTATTTTATTTTTTTGTATAGATTACACGGGCTGTTGTTGCTGTTACATAACCTATAATTTTTGTCATATTGGTATTCAGATCTGAGGTAATATTCCTGAGAAGTCCTTTACACAGGAGGACTAAAATCGCATCTTCGTCGTCTCACTCACTACCAGAAAATCTAGCTTTTTCATTATAAAAAGAAGTAAAGCAAACAAAGCTCGGCGGAAGTTTACTAAAGTGATTTTGTACTACGAGTATTTGCAAAAACCATCCGCGACGTTAGTTCGCCATTTTGAGCCGGATATAGGTGATATATTTCGCTAAAGTCTCCGTCACGAGGACAGATATTATTTAAACCAATATAGGTACATAAACACGAAACAGAGGATAGGACACTTTTAAAGGTTCGGTACCCAAAGGGAACCCTATTAATAAGACTCCGTTATCCGTCTGTCTGTCAGCAGGCTGTATCTTAAAAACCGTGATAGCTTGTAAGCTCAATTTATCACACATTATATATGTATGTCTGTTGCCGCTATAACAACAAATACTAAAAACATAAAATAATTATACAAAGGGTGCTTAAATATAACAAACGTGACTTTTTTATTGATATTGATACGGAACTCTTAGTGCGCGAATTCGACTCGCACTTGGCTGCTTTTTTTCAAGTATCGGAAGACAAAAAAGCAGACGATTGTATCGTATTTTTTTAAATGTAATCTTTTAAGCAAGCTATCAGAAATGGTTCTCCTGATGATGAGAGACTACGGTTGTCTCTTTCCATCGGGTTAGCCCATAGACACCATAAAAGTTTATTGCATCGCCGTTCTATGGACGGGGTTAGGTTGTGAGTTTGTCACTTGCCTTAATCTCTAAATGAGGATATATGATATTGTCATTCTTGCAGCAGTTCGGAAGTGGTGAATTTGGTAGTTAATGTTTTTTTTCCTTCAATAAAAAATGTAAAAATATTCATAGATCGTCAATATTAATAATTAAAACTACTCTACTACTAGTTACAAAGACTTTGGGAGGATGACAAGGCAAAAAGTGCCTCGCACTTTATGTTTTCAAATGCAATGCTTAGAATTCTTACATAATTAAAAAATGTTCAGTATGCCTTACAAAATTGTAGCTTTAAAGTATTTTCTATAAAGTTTACATTTCTAAAAACGATAAATACACTGTCTATATTTTATTTAAAAAAGTTTTAAAGTTGTGACGTTAAAAAACCCGGCCAAGTGCGAGTCGGATTCGCTCACGTACGTTTCGATGCCATTGTCTATAAAAACGGCAAAAAATCACGTATTGTTTGGGAGCACCTTTTGTATATTTATTTCATTCTATTTGTAGTATTTGTTGTTATAGTGGCGAAAGAAGTACATAATCTGTGTAAATTTCAATTGTCTAGCTATCATTGTTCATGAGATACAGTCTGGTGACATACAGACGGATGGCCAGCGGAGTCTAATGAATAGGGCTTCATTTTTAACCTTTAAATAAATAAATATTACTGGACAAATTACACAAATTGATGTAACCACAAAGTAAGCAAATTATATGCTTGTGTTATGGGTGTTATATATACTTAGATATTATATAGATAGCAGAATAAATTTAATACACATCCAGACCCGGAAATACAAACATCTATGTTCATCACACAAATGTCTGTCCCCGTCGGGAATCGAACCCGAGCCT
>DVZL01006531.1:0-11300 GCA_018236625.1 Lasaia peninsularis | reverse complement strand
TATTTTTTCTGACGTTTCTAGTGTATATATGAATTTCATCAAAATCAATTTACTTTTATGTTTTAAATTTAGAATAGCGTTCCGGCCACATCTTCGCCCGCGTGTACTATTTTAATAGTACAGATAATTTTCAAAGGGCAGACATTTTTCCGACTTATAATACTTATTGCGTAAAAACATACTCTCTTTTTAATACGGTCGGTTAAAATGTAGCCTATGTTCTATCTCAAGGTCAAATCTATCTGGACCAAATTTTATCAAAATGGGTTTAGTGTTTTAGGTGTTATAGGGTAACAGACAGACAGACAGAACTATTTTCGCATTTATAATAGAGGTAGGGATTATAATATTATTTTTACTATATATGCGTAGATATTATATAATATACTATATTATACATACAATATTTTGAATATTAAATTCATCTGCGATAATTTTAATTAGGCGGAAATCGAACACCTGATAAGGGAACATAATATAATTTAATAAACAAACGCGGTCACACGTGTTATTACTGTTAATTACACCACGAAATCAATATTATCACCATTAATGGAATTTGCTCTGATATGCGATTGGATATAGCTTTCGCTAGTGGTATCTGTTGATTATTGTTATGCGAATTCCTTAGCTCGTGTTCACACTAGGAACGATGATTCTCTCTGAAAAATATCGATTTTAAATCGATTCTATCGTAACCTGATAAATCGATTTAGAGAAAAATCGAGTTCTTGAAGATTTTTCGAGTTTGAGTTTACAATGTAAATATTAATAAATTTAATTTAAAACAAAATAAATAGGTTAACGATTTCGCATATGTAAACTCGGGGAATTCATAACTTTTAATTATATTACCATATTAAAGTATTAGATTAGGAACAAAACAAGACATTATTTTCTTAATACGTTGGTTACAAAATTAAATAAATAGGTAATGAAGGCTTAGTTTCCAATGCTCAGAGTATAAACTTTTTAAAAACAACAGTTTGTCAAAAGTATTGGGATCCAAGCAGTTCGTCTTAGTTATCACTACATATTTCTACAACTACATCGAGTAGCCTTTTTATGGAATAAAGAAGCGAACAAGCACATGGTTCTCCTGGTGGTAAGAGACAACCGTCACTTATAGACACCATGTTGTTGCAGGTTTGTCGCTGTGCTAAAGCCGGGGTGTTAGGCCTGGTGTGCAAGTCTACCGGATTCTTTATTCTCCGGACCGAAACACGACATTGTCATTATGGCGGTAGGAATAGGTAAGGTGGTGGACCCGAGCGAGTTGCTGCACAGCACTCTACCACCAGTGGTGTTGTTGGCGATGACCTTGATAACTTGTACTCGCCTCTTACGAGTTGCCTGGTAGAAAGGCATTCTACACAGAGAACCCGGACCAACACGGGGAAAAGTCTCATAATATCAACTGGAAAAAAGTAAACATAGGCTGTTCGATCGAACTACTTCTGCGAAAAAGAAGGGCGAAATTTCGATTTACTGAATCGATTCAGTACTACATATCGATTCAAAAATATATCTTTGGCTCTAAAAATTGATACTTCGATTAATCGATCCATTTGACTTTTGTCACGTTCGCTGTCGAGAATCAGCTTTCGAGTCGACGACGCGAAAACTAATATAGGGGTACTGGAAACCCAGCTTGAATAGTAAGCAGGCTATTAAAATACGTGACGTCATCTCCGAATATATTTCCTGCTAAAGTAGCAGAATTTTAATTAAAACCTATTCTAGGCTAATTAGCACATAATATTAGCATGTGAAACGTGAAACTATGTAATTTACTGCGCTAAACAGTGTGTTAATTTTGGAATTAGACTTTGATTAAGATTTGCACGTCTTTTAATAAGAGCTATTAGAGATTTTTATTAGATATGTTGTTATTATAGTCAACTGATTCTTGCTTTTTGGACGTTTATTTTGCCATTTCACAGGCAACAGACTTTTTTTTATAGTATAAGACAGCGAACAGTTGCACGGGTCTTCTGATGGTAAGAGACAACTGCGGCCTATAGACACCATAGTTGTAGGTGCGCCGCTGCCCTGTGTTGTGCGACTTAAATTGTTATTCTCATATATAAGCTATTTCACTGTGAAGTTGCATCCATCTAAATCAAAGTTTTATAATATTAAAAGCGCAATTGTATGGTTTATACCATAACGGAAAAAATGGATTATCGATTTTTAAAGGCGAAATATCGATTCACTGAATCAACTCATTACTACATATACTAATTTAAAAAATCTATCTCTTGGACTCGGAAAATCGATTCTTCGATTTATCGATCCAATTGAAATTTGTCACATTCACTGTCGAGAATTAGCTTTTGAGTCGACGATGCGAAAACTAAAAAGATGAGAACAACCGGAAATGATATGTTTTATAGACTCACCAGGACATATGACATATATGTCAATCGTGCGTGCGTGCGTGTGTCAATGAGGGATGTCATGATGTATTTCCGGTAGTTATTCGACTTGATAACCTCGTTAGTAATTGCAAAAGTAAAACGTTTGGTTATTATTATTAAGACACACCCAATTCGTTTGAAAGAATGACTTCGATTAGTCATTTCACTGTGACTGTCAACAGTCAACTGACTTTCTAATTACGAGTGATTTGATTGGTTATTGGACTAGCGGTTGACGATTAAACGCTGCATTGTTGATATAAACCTGGTATAATAGGTATCCGGCTGGCTGACCTAACCATCAAAATTGCTTGTGGTCCGATTTTGGTGTGACGAAAATTGATGTTAAAAAGGCAGGACAACATGACATTTGATGTTCGTTTAGTATTAAGGAAATCGAATAAATTAAATTTATAATTGATTTTTTTTATTTCCCCATAAGTGCGGGTACGTAGTTCGCCGGGACAGTTAGTTTATATAAAATTTATTATGATATAAATATCGAACTGTTATATGTATGTTTTTATTAAATATCAATTAGTAATACGTTAAGTATATAAAATATTATTTTGTTTACGTGTAACCAAGGTCAGAGACTAAAGGCTGTTTCCATTTTATTTATTTATTTTTGTGACCCACGTAAATCTCATAAAAATAAAGCGCAAATAATAAAATGACAGCAGTTGTTTACTGCTTGTGGGGTGAATATATTGGGTTGATAGACTTTTTATTGTTTCGTCTTAATAACGTTCTTTGAGGTGTTTTATGTCCTGTTTCTATTTTACTGCTATTGTTAACGGTTAAAGGGTTTACATGACCCAGAACAAACATAAATATCGACTGACTAACTATGTAATAAATACTAGATTCGAAAAACTGTTTTTTTATTTAGTAGATGAACTCACATTTAAAACTCGTGGAAATGTAGCCTATCTCATTCAGTCAAAATTCTCTTTTTAAATATGTAATAAATTCAAATATATTTATTCAAATCTGATGCTGTAGAAGACCATATTGATCTATATTAAATGATCTATATCAATGTGTGTTTAAGATACCTACTTATTTCGATAAGGATAAATGCTGTATTGAATGAAATCGCTTTGTAGCTAAGCCGTTATTTCTTGTAAAAATTAAGGATAAAAGTGGTTTTTGTGAGTTATTCCTAAGAGATAGACATATGTCGTTTCAATTTTTTGTAGACCTTTTTAAAGTGTACAATACTGTAGTAACTACATTATTCTGGCTTATTTCGTAGAGTTTAGCCAGCGTTTGCAATGTAAGCGCATAAAATGCGCTTATTTACGACATCACATTAGAAATCTTAAAATTATCAGTGTTTCTCGACTATATAATGCATGTTTTATACATAAAAAACCTTCCTCTTGAATCACTCTTATCTATTAAAAGGAACCGCTTCGAAATCCTTTGCCTAGTCTTAAAGATATAAGCAAACATAGGGACATAGAGACAGGAGAAAGCGACTTTGTTTTATAATATGTAGTGATTACTTCACTTTTTTATATGTATGAATGAGATAGAAATTTCGTGTTTAATTTTTACTTTAAATTGCTGCGCGGAAATTGTGAAGGTATTTTTTGACAATTATTGTTATATTTTCATTGTATATTTCACATTTGTCACGTTCGCTGTCGAGAATTAACTTTCGAGTCGACGACGCGAAAACTAATATAGGGGTACTGGCAATCCAGCTTGAATAGTAAGCAGGTTATTAAAATACGTGACGTCATCTCCAAATATATTTCCTGCCAAAGTGGTAGAATACTAATTTTAATTAAAACCTATTCTAGGCTAATTAGCACATAATATTAGCATGAGAAACGAGAACCTACGTAATTTACTGCACAAAACGGGGTGTTCGTTTTACAATTAGACTTTGATTAAGATTTGCAAGGCTTTTAATTAGAGTTATTAGATATTTTACACTTTTAAAACGTGGCGCCCGGTGAAACTCCATTTGTAATTAATGTTAAATGCAAGTTATTTCACGTTTTATATTTTTATAACACGTGAAATAATTGTGTGAAATTTTTATACCAGCACTCCCTTTCCTTTTAACCTCTACGGTGCTCTTTCCATCCCTGCTAAAAACACTACCAAGATATACAATATCATTCACTTGTTCCAGCACTACATCATCAACCATGAGTCTGACATCCGTTTTGGTTTCGTCTCTTTCAAATACAATTAGTTTGGTTTTCATCATATTCAAATGTAAGCCTCTTTCTTTACAATCGTCGTTTATAACTGTCGTCAGATTTTGAATGACGTCACTAGAACGTTGTCCATATAAACAAAATAAAGCGGTTTCCTAGAGAGCGGTAACTGCTACCTGTAACGTCAAAAAGCGGTGCCGCCATTCGGATGATGGCCGTCTTGACGGTGTCAGATAGTTTTATGAACGTTTTATTGATAGCGGTGGAATTTTGCACGTACAAAATGAATTGTAACACTTAGAGCAGCGAGGACGACGAAGTTGTTGATACATTTCGTACGTAAACATAAAGCTATATATGATATAAAAAGTAATGTAATACAGAAAAACTCTTGAATAAATCTTCCGCCGTGCGATTATTTTCCACTTCTGATGATAGTTCGTCCTCCAAGTAAATTACAAATCTAAATCTAAGTTTGTGTTAAAAAAAATAACTGACGGTGTGCCATTATGGCCGTAGAACTTTCCATATGTCGTCACCGTAAAGACGGTCGTCTTTTTGCGTCCGTAATATTACGGCCGTTATGTGACGGCACCGCTTTCCTAGGAAACCAAATCTTTGGAGACCAATAAACAAATTCTTAGAACATTTTCAATACTGTATGAGTTGCCAAAGCAACCCGACATTTATAACACTCTCAATACTTCCATGGTTGATACAACCCGACGTTTATAAAGCGTAGTGGTAACCAATTTAGTGTCAATACCGTGAGTGGTTGATGTATTCGACACGTGCCAGAGCGGTCGGTGAATTGCCGAATATTTGTATCTGTTCGCGTATACACAAATTGAACCGTATATTTCACGTAGAATACACGCCGACGTGAATAAGTTTTATTGCTTTGTATAACAAATTCAACGGGATTGTCGGACGTGTAATATATTTGACTTCGAATATAGCTACGTGTGTTTTGCAAATAGTTTCCAAATAGAAGGGGGTCTCTCTACTTATATTTGAATTTAGCTACGTGTGTTTTTCGACTGACTGAAGAATAGGACTATATTTTCTCAACCTTAGCATTTTACTGGATAAACCGCAAAAACAGATGGACATAGATGATTACGACTATTACTTACATTATCGAAAAATCTGAACCTTACGATGGCCGAATATTGACGTTCTCATAGCAGGAAGAGGTACAAATATGTCATATTTTAGGGATGTGCATATTTTGAAATTAATTTGTTTAGAAATATCCTGACTCGACTTAAATTTCAATCACGATGTAATTTTTACAATCCTGCTTATACCACCATAAATTCTGTGCTCGCCTCTGTCGTATTTTGGTCTTAAGGTTGGCGGTTAAACTTACGAATTAGAGATTAATCCCATGCACGTAGAATTAGCACTTGTAGTGTTCGCCAGTTTTCGGAGCGCCGAATCTAAAATAGAGCAGAGTTTCAAACAATTACTGTACGAAACACAGTAGCAGCTCTCTTTTGTTGTAATATGCAGGAGCGCAACTATTGTAATTGGAAGTCGGCTGGGGTCTCGAAATGAAGCCTTTTGTTAAAAATTGTTCACATTCATTTGAAATATATATATTTTTCTTCTTCCTAGCTGTATCCCGTTTATCCCGTTATTCTATTAGATAATACGGCGTCGACTACCTAGTCCAAGTAAGTTCATTTGTTTGCTTTTAGTAGAGTACTCCTCAGGTCTTATATTCTATACATAGTGCTTAACCATTATACCTATCAATTGGCATGCAAATATATAACATGTTAAATTGTCCCACCAATTATTATATTTAAATTAAATATAATAGAATAAAGAACCACATGCTATCAATTTATGTCAGACAAATAATATTAGGCACATATCTATGAGAAGGACGATTGTTTTTACACGAAGTAACTGCCATCTGACAGAGGGAAATCCAGGCCCAATCATAGATTAAGTCGAATTCGAATACATAGATCCCGGGTTTCATCACGACATTAGTTAAGTTTAGTTTCCTAATGATTGAATGTTAAATGGTTGCGTCGCAAATTGGACTACCATAGTGTCGAGCACTGACTGTGAAAAAAAATATAAAATCTTTTCATTTATATTTCAGGTACTAACAAAGGAGTGTGTTGCATATGAATGTAATTAAAACGAAAAACAACAGAGGAGCCTTAATTAAACGCTGCCTGGGAATTGGTATGCCTGGTAAATTCGTTGAACCCCCTGCAATGTCGTAGACGTAACAATGCGCTTTGCGGCGTAGCCTTTCGTAGCGTAGGCCAATCCAATTTTGTAGTCATTGCTACGCTCCAAAATTAAATGCTTTGTAAAGCTTAAAATTCACTAGGAATGTGACACGTAATATTTATATTGGATTTTGATTAATCGATTATTTTTGTTAAGCTTAAAAAATCGATTAAAAGTAATTGTTTTTTTTATAATAAAAATAAAATAAATAACGCCCCACCCATATCCCCGAAAGGCTAGGTGGAAGTACATATGCACCCACGATTAGCCCACAATATAAGGTCCCATGTGACAGTAAGCAAGTCGGTTACCATATTGGGCACAAATCCCGGGTTTCCTTTCGACTTTTTTTCTTCAATGTAAGAACACTCCGACAATATACTTAAGCTAGAAAAGCTCATTTTTACATGTGTGGTTCAAACCGGGACCTCCAAAATTGAATTCCGAAGCGCGTAACACTAGGCCAATGAGGTTTTTTTTATACTCGATATCCATTTATATCTTTTCTGACTCTTAATATTATGTTTTAAATGATATCAATAAATAAAATAAAGTGTTAGAGTAATCAACTACAAAAAAATTGGAAATATTTTGTTGGTCTCTCGAAATGTTGGTAAACAGTTGGGTGCCACTAGTAATAAGTTTCAAGTCAAAATTTTCAAAATCAAGAAATGGTGCCATCTTAGATCACAGATGGCGTTAATGACATATTGATTGACCCATTAGTAATCCCTCTACCGACTCCATCCTGACTAAATGTGGCAATGAATTGAAAATTTAACAGAAATAAAACGATTACTAAATCGATGATAAAAATCGAATTGAATAATCGATTTCTTATTATCTTAATAGATTTCTCATTATACAAATGGCTAAGTGCGAGTTAGACTCGCGCACGAAGGGTTGCGTGCCTTAACTAAAAAATCAGGTTTGTCGGATTGTATTATCCATTATACAACGTGTTACAAAATACCAAAAAGTACCTTCACGCCTATTATCCCCGAGTCAGAGATGTACTAAAACATCCACGATTAGCCAAGGTACTAGGGCCTTGATGTGATGATAGGTGGCAAGCCTATCGCCACTTCGGGCACATTCCAATCCCGGGCACTGTAATGCTTTCTCAGAAAAATCTGAAAAACATTTTTAAAAAAAGTTCCCCGTCCTGGGAATTGAACCCAGGACTCCACGAGGCTCTTAACAGGCGACAGCCGTATCGTTACACCACAGAGGCAATACCCCGTACCCTGTAAAAATATAATTAGTTATCTAAGCCAAAAATGTTGTCAACCCTAGTAAGCTGTCATATCACGGAACCAATTTATTTAACAGAAAAGCTTACGTACATATTACCTAATACATATTTGGCTGCCTCAATATAAGGATGTCATTATACTTAAGTACTAGCTACAAGCAATGTCAAGCTAACTTTAACTTAACAAGACAAAAAGTCTAATCTAACCTTACCTAAGGTCTTTTAAATGTTTTGTCGTTCCGCGAATTAGGTAGAAACGTAGCTATATTTATATTATAATTGTGTGGAAATAGGGTTTGCACATAAATAAAAGTAATAATTTTTTGGGGTATTTTTATGTTTTTGGTGTGTCTGCCTAAAGTGTTTAAGTTTCATATATCTATTGCTATACATATCATCGTATTCGCGTTCACGTTCGCGCGCATTCGCGTTAATAATGCAGTTTATCATTGTTAGTTAAACACTCTTTTAAGTATTTAATTTCAACTGTAATAGAATTAGTAAGATCTGGTCATTGGATATAATCGTAGGATTTCACAATAAAAATCCAAGACAATGCAAATACTATGTAATGCTACGACAGAACACAAACAAACTTTAGATCAGAAACCGATATTCATAGTTGCTGTTTGGTAAATCGACATCGGAAAGCGGTGCTGATGTCGGTCTGTGGCAAATATTGTTTGCAATGTCTATTTTCTAGCTGATTATTGTGGCTTTGAACGTTTGTCTATGAGATTGGAAGACAAGAAATAGACGGATTTTCTGATAGTAGGGAATATACTTCACCAAAGATACACACCAAAGATGGTAATGACATGTTATCAATGTGAATTTCGGTGGCTAAGTGCTTTTTAAATAACCGATTACTTTTCTTTTCAAACTGGACCAGGATAGACACAACGATAGTGATGGTACTAGTCGGGACAAGTCGTCGCTAAATATTAGTCACGGTATTAGTGACGTTTGTCTCTTAATAGCTACTTGGTAGGAAAGCAGTTGGCCTTTTTTCCAAAAAACACAACACCAACGCTGGATGTTTTATTTAACTCTACCACAATGACCTCTAGATCTAAGGTGATGTATTCATTCCTAATTTTAAGATATTATTTGAACAAGGTTGAACTTTAACTATACTCGGATCAAGGAAGTTGATCTCGGAACTCAAACCTGCCCATGAATGTGAACCCTCCCAAGATGTTTAAGACCATTGGTGTAGTCTAATCTTTATTGACTAGTGTCTAACAATTAGCGTATTATTCAGGATTAAGTACAAACTATATGGCGTTGGTATGTTCTTAATACATTTTAATTGTAGGTAACCAAACTAATAGCACGATTTAAAATTAATCAGCGCCATCTAGTTCTACAAAATGTGATTTAAAAGCGTCATTAACAGGAGTAGAAAAATTGAGTTAAGACTACTGTAAAAAACCTTGGTACAATGGAATAATTGGAAGAAGTGATAGGTAATAAATCATCCCACATACCTATACATTTTTTGCCTCGTATAAAACCTATGTGAAACGAATCACCAGCGGCAGTATTTCTAAACGGATACGACTTAGGAACCCTCAAGAAAAGAGCATACTAATTCCTATACGGTCGGCAACGCATCTGTGATACTCTCGTATCGAATGTTTATGGGCGGCGATGATCACTTACCATCATGTGACCCATTTGCCCGTTTGTATCCTGTTCTATAAAAAAAACAGTAACATTACTTTACTTAAGCTGCCTAATTCGATACGTACCACTACTGACATTAAATCATTTAAAGTACAGCTACGAAATTTCATAATTGACAGATGTTAATAATTGACAATTAATGACTTTTTATAAGATTAATTTATCAAACTGACATTTTCATATACACATTTTATATTTTAATTTATCATTATTAATAAGTCCAAGCTTTGGTTATTTGTTAGTAATATAATGTTTAGATAATTATTTCATGTTAATAATTTAATTAAAATTCCTTAAAATTATGACATGTGATCGTTGTAATTTGTTTAGTTAGTTATGAATATTACTATACTTCATTTTGTTTTGCCCTAATTATTGTATGCCCGTGAGTGGCGGGAGTATAGAGAACATCAAAAAAATTGTTAGAATAAGAACTTTTTACCTATATTCCACAATAAAAAAAACTTTGATTTGATTTTAAACAGCAATGTATGACCTTTTCTCGCAGTCGGTTGAAAATGACTTTAAAAATGCAGAGTGGATAAAAGCTATGGAATATTGCAGCGTTCTTGATTTTCAAGTATCGCTTCGTCGTTTTAATATTTACATGGCACTCGACGATGGAGCGCTATTCCGAAATACCTTGACCCAGTCGCATTCGGATTGAGATCCTGTCACCCCCAGACTTTAGTTACTTTATTTTACCGAATTCCAAAATTGTAAGGCTCTTTCGGTGACGACATATTTTGCATGTATGTTACGCGATTACTCCGTAACAAACATAGAAAATATTATGCCGTCGTCGGAAATTGTGATTTTTTTAAATTATTTTGTACCTTCACGCCTTCGGGAATAACGCGAAGGGGTAGGCAGAGGTGTGTTAGTATATCCACGACTCGTAAGTCCAGTAGACATACTACAACACCAACGATTAGCGAAGGTACTAGGGCCCATGATGTGTGGCAAGCCTATCGCACTTCGGGCACATCCAATCCCGGACAATGTAATGTTTACTCAGAATAATCTGAAAAATATTTAAGGAAAGTTGCCCGTCTTAACAGGCGACAGCCGCGCATTTATACCACAGAGGCGTTGAGGTATTATTTTGTATAAGTACGAATACAAATTGTATAGTCTTTGGTATATGTACCTTGTAAATACATATTATGCATTTAGTAAAAAGCGATTATTTTAGTTTTTTCATGAGATAAGACGGACAGACAAAAAACACCTGGTGGTGAGTGACATTGATGAGCATATTATACGAATACAAATCGGTCCATATTATTATACAAATACAAACATTTTTTTTATTTATATAGATTTGCCCGGGTAGGGATCCACCGCCTTACCTATTCCTGCCGCCATAATGACATTGTCGTATCCCGGTCCGGAGGGTAGGTTAGCCGGTAGACTTGCACATAAGGCCCGACCACAGGGCAGCGACGCACCTACAACATCTATGGTGTCTATAGGCCACGGTTGTCTCTTACCATCAGGAGA